>JANTOP010005563.1:0-16958 GCA_027564815.1 Symmerus nobilis
CGTCCATAAAGGAAGCTAAATATGGTTACCGCAACAAATGTGGTGGTACAAAGGATGTAGCCCGAAAACATTAAACATGTGCAATAAATGCAATGTGGCTTTACACCAAATGCTTTGATAAATCTAAGTCTATATACTTCCATATAACCCAGGTCTACTTTTATATTACCCAAATAAGATTAATAATCTCAAAAAAATAATTTTTGAAATGGTATGACATTTTCCCAACGGGTGAATTTTCACCCGGCATTTTCTAGGAAATTGGAAAGTCGGAAAATTTTTTTTTTCTTGATACATCGTATTTTTAGGCCAATCTGTGTATCCCCTCAAAAAATTATCAAAATCGGACAGCGTTGAAATATACTGGTGCAAGATGGGTTAAGTAAAAATGCCAGAAACATACTTAAAGCTGAAGAAATTTTCATTTTTCTATTCAATTAATTGCAACAAATGAACAAATGAAATGATTGATGTCGTAAAAATAAGAATTATTGATAAAGTTATCATATTATTATCTTTTTTTTTTTGCAGTGGTTAACTACCATCAGACTAATGGATATTTCATATATTGCTCAAAAAATACAGTTAATGTATTAGCAAAAGATTCAGCAAAAAAGTTGTTGAAACTGAATATATGACAACATTGAAGAAAATATGATTCAGATTCTGAAATGTCCGCAGTAGATGAACTGCAGAAAAAAGGCAGATGCTGGTTCTAACTAACTGGAACTGGGTGCGAATCGCCCTGTATTTGGGTGCGATTCAATACGATTTTCATTTTTAAATTGATTCTTTCAAAATATAATGTTCGATTTGAATAATTTTATCGAAACAATGAAAAGAATAAATCACTTTAAAGTTATAAATTTATTTGTGTTGTAGACGAACGGATACAATTATAGAAAAATTAACCGCAGACAATGCATGATCGAGGCAGAAATTGGAGGAAATAAAATGCCCTCGACCCCCGTAATCACATTGACTATGCCAAGGTATAATAATCAAATTATATTTTATGTATAATCTCTAATTTAAACCTTCTTAAACCATTTAGTGTCTCACCGTGTCTGGCCGGACCATCGGCTAGGAGAGCTCGAACGTCATCCCCGAGAAAAGTGTAATAAAAAATAATATTTTAATTAAAATCTTTTAGATCAACCAGAGAACAATTAAATATCATTCATGAAATAGCGGAAAAGTATCGCGACATGAAGGTAACGGAACCAATATGGGCCATATGCAGAACAAATAAATGATTGCCCATCAGAAGACAAGAAAAAACGACAGTAGAGGGGTGGAAGAAGTAATATTTTAGAACCCGGATAATAAAGTTATATTATTTATATTATTTTCTTTCTTTGGCTAGGTTTTGAAGGACATCAAACAATCTGCAAAAAGAAGTAGAGTAGATGTTTTGTTTGTTTGTCGTATCTCTCCTCGCATTGTGCATTATATAAATTTATTTATGAGGTTTTGTAATGGAATGGCCTATTTTGGGGATAATCTATTACAATTAAAGAAATATAATTTAATGTATTTAATTAGTAGAATTATGAACTGTAGGTTTATGTCCTCATATTGAAAATCACCTTAATGGGGAAAATCACGTTCTACTTTAAACAAGTAGAATTATTTAACACAAACATGTGATCAGAAATAATTTACCGCCCGAAAATTGAGAAAAAGTAAGGTCCTGTTTTTATTGGTGTGTTTTTATTTTTCTTTTTACAAACGGGTAGGTACCCGGATATAAAAAAAAATACTCAATTACCCGGTTTGTACAAAACATTTGATTCAAATGTTCAAAATTTGGATTCATTATGGGGAAAGGTAAAATATAAAGGCAATTTTTCTAGGATTTCTTGGCAATTTTTAAATTAAACACTTAGAAATAGGCGTAATTAATACCTACCTTAAAATAATTTCCTTTTCAATAACTTTCACAAGTCTTCAACATCAAATTAATTACATACGAGTTTCGAAATTCACAGAAAATAGTGTTAATGATACAGCAGATTTTAAGAAGTTGTACAAATTCAATGGTTGCTATAACCGTAATACTTCATCCCATTAAAAGATTAATCCTATATACCTACTGTTTGATATCTTTGGTATCGAGGAAATAATTTATTAGAAAATAATTCTTATTATCACCAAAAGCTTCAATAAAAAAGGAACCAAATCTGATAATCCTCTCTTATAAAACTCATAGTCTTATGGTTATGTCTTATGTTGTATACAATGGACTTAATGCATTATACTGCCAATATATACCTTTCTTCTGGTTAGTAAAAATTAAATGCCCCAACAAGGTCAAGATGAAAATCCATTATATTTTCTTTTTACATTTTATGATGCTGAGGACCATTAAACATAAGCCTGGGCATAATTTAATCTACAATAATTTACCCTTCAAATTATTCTTAGACTGAAAAGTATAACATTTTTTTTTTCTCTTCTTTGGGTAAAAATTGTTGGGTAATATTTTTCTTGGTGCAATCAATGAAGCGGTAAAGCTGAGTGTGTTATAAAATAAATGGCAAGTTTTAGTTGCGGGTGGCATAAATCAACCAAAATGTATATTTTAAGAGTCTCCAAAATAAAATTAATGGCCTGAAGGGATTTTCTACTTAATTTTATTATGTAGGATATAATTATACATTTTTAACATTGAGAAGAATATAATTGAAATTATTTCAGATTTAGGAATATTAAAGATTATTATTGTACGATTTTGTTTAGATCAAAATATTTTGACATAAACAAATCATTTATTTAGATTGAAAATATTAATCAATTCTTCGTATTTTTCAGTATTTCAAAATTAATTGATTTCAGAATTCAGATTTTTTTATTAAAGCTTAGTACACGTGTAGCAAATATTAGCCGAAAAATAGAAGATATTTGGGAAAATATTTTATGTTACTGCTGCAAAATATTTGACACTTTAAAGAGATTAGCTATATCAGCTGAAGAACAATTAGTAGTTACAATACGTTATTTAGCCACGGGAAGTAATTACAGTGGCCTCAAATATAGATCAAGGATATCAGGTTCGGTTATTGGGAAATTTGTGCCGCAAACATGCTTGATAATTTACAATGCTTCACATTTCACATAAGGAAACATATTTCGTAAGGCAAATTTATATTTATAATAGTTTGTTTGCAATAATGAAATTGGTACAACGGTGGTGCGAACAAACCTTGATAAAATGGCTCCGAGTTGCCACGGCAAACCACGCTACTTCATAAATTCCCTTAGCATGGATATAATATAGTTTTTCCGTATCTCTCTCAAAATTTATTAGTTAGAATTATTTAGTATTTTATTTATGTAATGTAGCATGAATTGAAATTTATTTTGGAATTAAACGGATTTATTCGAGTAATTTCAGCCGCATATAACAAAACAAATCCAATTCTATCCTAGTCGGTGACCCAGAAGAAGGCTACTTAATAAAAAGGAAATGGTGAGCATTGAGCATGTGCCGGAACACATAGTTAACGCGTTTTTCAGCTCATGCACATACAAAATCAGAATGTTACAGCTTTTGTGCTGGTTAACGGAATGGGATTGGCAAAACATATGGAATGTTGTCCAAAATAACGAACAAATACAAAGTGAACAAACTGTTCACGTATATGGTGGAGCCTGGTCCATCCAGTAAATATTATTCATATTCAACTTATGCGACTTACAGCAGAAGGTTTGAATACACAAATGGCTATAACAAGGTCTGAAACGTTATGTTGCAATCACACGAACGAACCAATCCATCGTAAAACGTTCCCATCATATATTAATGTATTGTGACGTCATGTATTTACCATCGTAACGTGGTTCTACCAAGTGGTTAACTTTTCAAATGTATGTGTAAAAACCACCAGACTCAGTGGTTACAAAACTATCAATAATTCGTATTTTAAAACGTCAGATAACAAGTTTAAACGCCACAAATTAGTTTATTTGAATAACAATAAATTTACAGTAGGCTCAAAGGCGGCAAATAGGTAGGCAAAGGTAGGCCAAGACTCTAAAGGATGATTTGGCACGGCACTCCATAGCCGTCCAAACGACGGCTATGGAGAAATTTAGACGGGTCATAGGGCGAGCTGCCCGCGAGCATGACCACCCAGTGTTAGATTAAGGAAATTTTTTATAATTTTATATAATGTTTGATAATTTTATATTGTTGTAATGACAATTTTTATATTGTTTGTTCATTTGGTTTTGTGTTACATATTTTTCATGTTTTTTTTTTTTATAGATGGAAGACGAAGATATTACTACAGCAGCGGTGGAAGAACAGATCAGGCTAATTGTCAGTAAAGCAGAAAATATGTTCCGTTTGAAACTGAATTTCTTTTTTCACTTTTAATTACATAAAAATGAAATAAAAGGATATTAATGCTTAAGTTAATATTATTAATGATCTCTTAATTGTTTTTATTTTTGCGTTTTGCCCTGTATAACTCGAAAATGGAATCCCGCGGAATATATCATAGGGTCTGTACTGTTTGGTTTACTGTACTAATTAATTTTAATCAGCTGTTTTTCGATACACAAATACATTTGAAAAATGTATCTTACAAGAAACGATCGTTTTGTGATGGTTAAGGCCTGTGATTGTAACATTAAATTCAAGGATAACAACGTAACAATATTTAAAGGGTCTCCCCAATAGGGATCACATGTTTTCGGAATGTCAAAACGGCCATTTTCAAAAATGGTAGAATTGTCATTCTATGAAAATTGTTTTTAGTATACTCTCACAATTTAACATGGCAAGATACACGATCGAACAACGATAGGAAATTATCAAAAAATTCTATGGACATAAATTGTTCTATTGTGCAAACTTATCGCTCTATACGTAAAAGTTATATGGCCATTACAAATTTCCGATATGAATTCAAATAGAGGATGACTTACCTGATCCAGCAATACCTTTACCTAGGGTAGGGGGTCACCTACCAACTTATATGTTTAAAATCCCCTTAAAATTCGACTTTTGACCGAAATACTCGTAAGCATTTTTACGGAAAATTTTTTTTCAGAAATTTTCTAATCTAATCGATAAAAAAATGTTTTAACGTTATTTCGAAGAGTTTTCATTAAAAAAATGTTTTTCAAAAAATTAACCGTTATGAATTTCTTCGTTTCTGAATGAATCTTTTATGTGGAAAACTTAAATTTCCGGGAAATTTTCTGTGGAAACTGGAAAATCTGGGTAGGTGAAAATAAGCTTATAAGTATCAAATGAAGAAATTGTGAAACAAATTTTTCCATAAAATTCATCCTCTGATTTTAGGGAGATCGATACAGGGTGCCCTATGAAAAATTGACACTTTCTTGAAAATAGTCATAATTTACCGGAAAATTGAAAATTTAAAAATTTGAAAAAGCATCCAAATGTGGGATAATCAGATTGTTCCGGAAAAAATGCCACATATTTCGATATGTTGAGTGGCGGGTTTTTTAAAAATTTAACAAACTCGAACATTTTTCATGTTCCTCTTTCATATCATAATTCTGAATCCAATTAATATTTTTTTATTTTCTCAACCGCAAATACTTATTTTGGAAAGAAAGAAGAAGAGTGCAAAATTTCAGAGAAATCGGTTCAGCAGTTTTCTAGAAAAGTGTACTAGAAAATCAGCTATGGGATTTTGCTAAACCGAGTCGATGCAACTCGACAGAAAAATTCATACAAATTTTATCTGCGCAGCAAAAATATGTATGGATTACTTTGTCGAGTCGTATCGACTCGACTTAGCAAAATCCCAGGGCAGGTTTTTCTATCGAAAACGGCTGAGGAAGTGAATTACTTAATGGAATTACGTTATCTTAACATATCGAAATTTTACGATCACCTATGCATGTGCTTAACTCTACGCTCAGACGATTCTCCATGCCTTTGCAAACTCCGGATGCAATAAAATGGATATCTGAATGCAGACTATCGAGTTCCGAGTAATTTAATTGTTTCTCTCCCTTTTCCAACCTCCTTGCGTAATATACGATTTAAAATCTGTTCTTAAAACCTTAAAGTACAGAAAAAATCGGCCGAAAGTGGAAACATTTAGGAAAAATACGTGTAAACTTTTGAAAGTCGTCGAAAGTCGATAAAAATCGGGATAAGGCAAAAAAGTGCCGGTAAAGATTATAAATCTTGGGAAAATTCAGACAAATCCACCATTATCGGGACGCAGGCCAAGACAATATTCAGAGAATTCAATTAAATTCAAGAAATATTCAGGAGAAGTCAAAGGAATTGTAAAAATTTAAAAGAAGTTGTTAAAGTCGGTAATGCACTCCTATGTGAATGTTTGACAAATGGACAGTTCATGTTTTATCAACTAAAATCATAAATTTATCCCAGGTTTACTATTAGAAAATGATTTTAGGCAATCAGGGTAATTCATTTATGGTAATTATGATAGGTATCAGTATTAAAATTTACATATAAGTTTCCGGCACCAATTTTTTAATTAAATATCTCAAAAATTTCTTAAGTAAGAAGTAATAAAATGTATATGAATCGAAGGGTACATCTTTCAACAGTATCTGGGGACACATTTTATGACTCCCGATACAGAAATGCCTTACTTCGTAATAACTTTTGAAAACCAATTCATTATACTCGTATACAAGTCTGCAAATTATTATTTCTTGGATTATTTTTTTAATTTCGAAGTAGAATCATTTGTAATCGTGAAAGGAAAAATGGCTCTTATCTTCACCGAGGTCAAACCTGAGTTAATATTTCTTTCAGTTTCTCGATAAACAAAGCAACAAAATGCACTTTGTCCGGCTCAAAAATTCCAAAAATTGACTTATAGTTATGAATATTTGAATATTTAGAAGAAAAAATGTAGTTATGAGTTATAGCCGTTTAAAGTTTGACAATTTTAAGTAAATATATGAGAGTAGGTCTAGAAAAATGATTTTTTAAAAAATATTTCTAGGCTTCAAATCAATCTGCAACCACTTGCAATCGGAAGATTAGATTCCAGAGTAGGGTTACCAACGTTAATCTAAAAACACCAAATTTGGACCCAAATTCACATTTTTGCCTCTCATGAAAAAAGTGCTTGGTGAAGATAAGGGCCCTTTTCCCTGTCACCATCACATTTAAGGGATAATCTGAATGATCTAAGAGTTATCCTGAGGAATTAGAGAAGGTGTGCTCTGCGCGTTCTGCTCATTAGACTGCACGCCACTGTACAGGTATTATTTATTCTATGTAATTCTTATTCTTATTTAAAATTGTATGCAATTTACGAATGGCTTTGTTGAATGTGCTTCTTCTTTCGATCACATACATATTGTTCATGTTTTAGAGTTGAGTTTTTTGTATACATTTTTATCATTAAAAATCCAATATGCCCAAAAGAAATCTTTTGAATAATACAAGTTGTTTATTATTAAATGCAATAATAAAATTTCTAATTTCTGTCTACATTGCTAACAACTATTTCTTGTAGATATTATCCACATAGAAAAAAGATCCAGCATAATACAAACTACGATTCTGTTATAAAAAAAACAAAATATTTAAATTTTCTAAGATGTAGGTATTAGGAAAACCCTTCCAACCATACCTCTACAAACCCTACGTGAATATTGAAATTGTTGCGAAGCATTGAACCTAACTGGAGTATCGATCATATTTTAATTATTATTAATCCATTTTATGTGATAACCAAAAAAAAAATGCTATGCTAATAAATATCCGTATAAAGATCGCCCACATCCCACTTTAATCAATTATTTCAATCAATTTTCAATTTCATTATCATTAACGTATAAAAATAATATCAGAAAAATTGGAGAAAAAAAGAATGGAAATAAAGGACAAACACTGACATTAGTCGGAAAATTGATTCGGAAAATGGTTAACATGAAAATAACAAAATACCAAGAATCGAATATGCGTACAACGTCAACTCGTTCATAATTGAGTCATAGCGCATAAGGATACTATCCTTCGGTTTCTAATCGGAATTACATCCTTTCAATCCATATGTCCCGAACATTTTCGTCTTCTATGTTGGTGATATTTATCAGCTGGTTTAGAGAAAAAACAATATTAAATATATTGAGGTTACATGTAGATATTTTTTTTCTCTAAACCGAACAGACTACCAAACGTAGAAGATTTTCCTGGCGTTGACATTACGTATATTTTCTTATGGGGAAAATTCTACATATTTCGTGTCCTGCTTGTCTACTTTTCCTCCCGAACGTATATCAAATGGCCAGAACAATATAAATCTGCGCGACTTTTCCAAATGTTAGTTAGTCATCGTCGTGATTTCTCTACGGTAACTGGGAAAAAGTAGGAAAATCGTGAAAAGCTAAACGTTTAATTTGTTAATTCGCAATTGTGAACAATAAAGTTTTCAATGAAAAAATTATCTATATTTCTTTTGAAAAGTATAATTTTGAGAAGTTGTACTGTTAAAAATATTCATTTCTCAAAACCCAAACGATTCAATTGAAGGAAATAATTAAATTGAAAACGTTAAATCTATGTTCGGGGAGTTACGGTTTATTTGAATTTTTTTTTACCAAATTTTTAAGAAAATTTTCATCAAAAAAGGTTTCATAAAAAAAGGAAATCTTTGAATTTAAAATGACGACCTTATTGGGGGCCGAACATTTTTTTTTGTTAAGAAAAATAAAATCAGAAAACCCTTGTTCCGAAATGAAAATTAAGTTTCTTTTTCTTGGGTGTTTCATCACTTTTTGTATCGAGAAATTTCAGATATATAAATATAAAATTAATCATTTCACCTCAAACATAACATCCGGATTTGTTTCCGGTTTCGCAATCTTTTTTTTTGCCTACGTTTGATTTATTTCGGCTATTTAACAGAGTTTTCCGGTTTTGTTAAAATCTCTCGTCAAACCCATCCTTTTCCTTAATGGGATTTCTTTCTTTTTATTTTATTAATCCCATACCCGGACATAACTTTCATAAAACTTTTTGGAAATTCTGGTATAGTCCATCACAATTACGATGACAGATCTATCAAGACTATTTTCTGGGGTATTTTTCCTTCTGGTTTTTTTTCTCTCATCATCTTTGGACCCATAAAAGATGAGCTTTCACCTTGATGAGTTTTTCCACAATTTTTTTTCATTGTGGTGCCGTTCTCCAGTTCCACTTTTTTCCCTTTTGGCCTTTAATAATTTTTGTGTGTCAAAAAATATTACAGTCATCCTTTTCATCTAAGGATATTATTTACATAGATTTTTTTTTTTTGGTTATCGTAAGGGGAGAGATAACAATTGGGGTGGCTTTTAACCGCAAGTAGATTGATATGGAAACAACAACCCGATGCCTTGCGTGTAAATGAAAAATTTAATTTCCACCCGCACATACTGTGTAGTGTTAGATTATATTGAAGGGAACAAAAAAAAACGGGAAAATATCAACCAAATCATCTATGTATAAGTATATCCTTTTGACGTTTCACATCATTTGTGAATTTTATCTCTAATGTTACAGGGTGGTAATAAATGAAACATTCGCATCAAATTTTACCATGACGGATTGAAATTAATATAAGATGCCTAGAGATAATTCAAATTACAATTTATTCCATATATCTCATAAAATCCAATGATTTCGGCTGATATGTGTGTTTGAAGAAACTTGATAAAAAAGATATAGGCTTTTCGGGCCGCATGCTTGTCACGGCTTTTGCGGCAGTTAATGGTGCGAATTATGATAATATATTCAATGTAGTCAGATGGACGGATATTAAAGAATCTGACAAATGTAAGGTCGAATGCTTGTTCATATAGAATCAACGTCAGTATTAGCCAGTAATTAGAACAGGCTATAAATCTAATAATATTTCTCCTCAATTAGCCTCAAACTTCCACTTATTAGGTTAATGTCAGGCTTAATTTTACCCGACCTAGTATGGTACGTACCCCTACACGAACTTCAGAGTGTAATAGTTCTAGCCTATGATAGTTCGTAGCTTACGTATCTTGTTCAAAGCCATATAGTATTGTATCTCATATTATAATTAGCATTGAACCACACCGAGTATGGCCTAATGTAGACGTATTGTGATATATAGTAGGTTGTCTATTATTATTTCCAATAACTGTTTGTTACACAATCGAAATATTGGTCTTATTTCTTAAAATATTAAACATCGGTTAAGATAATTATCCGTCTTTGCGAATTATATTTTGCTGACATTTCGTTTTATTATCAATATGAATGTAAAAATGTATCATTGCTTGTGTAGCTGTTAGCCGTACCTAGATACATTAATTTGACAGCACCAGATTAGATTTAATTTTCAGGAGATATTGTGGAATTGGGAAAACTGGGACACATTTTCAACAAAAATTGTTTGATATTCTCAATACGTATTCACCAATGCACTTGACTTGATGCAAAACTCGAGACTCGACAGGGTAGCGGAAAAGTGGGTAATCCGCCAGTCAGGTATACGATATTGAAGTAAGCCTGGAGAGAGTACGTCCTTTCGTAAAATTCGTGAAACATCCTATAAAATTTAAATAAATTCCGTTTCGAGAAAAAATGTTGAAATATTTCGAATTTTTACAAAATTTTAGAAAATTTTGAAAAATTATCGAAATTTATTCATAATTTTCAAATTTTCATAAAATTTTAAAAATTTGAAAAATAAATATTCGACTTTTATGTGTTTTTTGGATGTTCATAAGAATTTCGTAGTTGCATCTTATCTCTCATTTTTTTTAAAAACTTTTGACTACGATCTCTACAAAATTTCCCTTTTATTGAAGAATTAAGTCATAAAACTTTCTGATATCGACACGATTTTCCATTTTCCAGTTAATTTTTATAAAATTGCCTTTATTTTTCTGATTTTTAATGAATTAAAAAATTTTGGGTTGTATTATCTACTTATACGTTGTGTTAGTTTCATTAATATTGATCAGAGCCGTATTCTGACAATTTCGGGCCCTATGCCCATAGAAGACCTAGATTACGGGCCCCTTCCTGGGAATATGTGGAAATTAAATTATCAAACCTACATTTTGGATTATTCCTATATTTTATTCTAAAAGTCGTTAAAGACTTTATTAATAAAGTCTCTCCGTTAATTGGTTAGAAAAGCCTTCTTCGAAAATACTTGAGAAAATTTCATAGGATATTTGACCGCTTTTGTAAGTGAATTTTCAAGGGGGCTTAAAATATTTATACTGCGAGAGAACTCCCTCCATCTTACGATGTTGATAGTTTCCCCTAGTCCCCAGACCGCCTATTTGAATTATTACCGAAATTTTTACATTTTAAATTTTCCGGAAAATTATAATAATTTTCCAGAAGGGCACATATTTTTCTATCTCCTGCGTATATAGAGCGCCCTAAAATCGAGGGGCATGATTTTTAAAAAAGTTTGTCTTTCAGTTGCCCCAATAGAGCTTTAGGTTTAATTTTCTATAATCATTTTTTCCGGTTCTTTAAGAAAATTTCCCGGAAATTGAATTGTCAGAAAAATTTAATTTAAATTCGATTTTTTGGCCAAAATGAAAATAAATTTCAAAACAGATGATTAATTTTCAAAAAATCTCTTCGAAAACTAATAGAAATATCATCCTCTCTAGTTCTCTGGGCTCTGGGCGCGACATTAACGTTATCATCGATCTCGCGCCCACTTAAACACAATTTATCGTATAATAACCTGAATTCAAACTGGATATCATTTATTAAATCAAGCCTTGGCATTCTAATTACGGGAAAGGCGGCTGTGGTGCAAACTTGTTTTGTTCTTCTACAATCAAATCAGTTTCTCGTTTTATGCCCCGAGTATGTTCGGAGCGAATATAGCCTAGGGTACGAACTAACTTTTGGTGGGAGTTATGTTGTTCCAAGTCGCCACCAGGTGGCGCTTGCTTAACATCGATATTTTGCAATATGAAGTTTTAGGGGGAAGGGCGGCTCATACAAGAAATTGAAAAAACACCAAAATGTCTTTGTTGGGTTGACCTATCGATTAGTAGAAAAATTGTCTCCCTCACCCCCTTCCCTATTGAGGTCAATTCTCAACCAAATTTTGAAATTTCGATTAAGGCAACCATAATTTGAAATTTAGAGCGATTGGGGCAACTATCTAGAAATCCAACGGTGGGTAATCGTACCCCCCTACCTTCAGGATATTTTTCACCGGAAAAATATGCTCTACACGGTAGAAAATCGGTTTTTTGTCTTTCTCGCCCACAGAATTGCTTCCAATATTAAAGTCAAGTATGCAAGAGTTGTTCTTTATGTGAAACTGGACCTGGGAAAAATTTTGAAAAAATCGCCGCCTACAAATAGATGCTAATGATAATGGTCGAAAATCAGTTTTTTGACATATTAAATGACGATTTTCCATCATTAGATTAGAACATTTTTGAAAAAACATTCTTCCTAGAAATTCGGACAAAAATCGTTCAAGTTGTTGTTTTAATTATTACAAGGCGCTTTTTTAAAGGTTTTTAAACACGTAAATTAGGGGAAGGAGAAGGGGGACACTCGCAGTAAAGGTATTGATAGATCCGCAATTTGAATCCGTTTTTAATTTTCCAAGTTTCCGTTTTCTGAACGTACAACTTACTACCAGGTCTGTAACCTCAGAATTGTCGTCTTTTCACTAAGAAAAACACAAAAATACTTCACGAAAATGAAAAAATGGTATATTCGAAGTACTGGCCCTCGCTGGCTACACATTTTTCCTATCTCTCTGGCAAATTATGGATACCCTGGCAATAAAAGTCTTCTGTTCATGAGGCAAACCAGTCGTGAAGCCATTTTCTGACGTTTTCATACGAATTGAAGTGCCGCTCGGCAAGTGCATGGCTCATCAACGAAAAAAAAAGTGGTAATCGGAAGGAACTGGTGAATAGGGCCTCCCAGTTGAGTGCCTTCAAGTAGTTGAGAACGAAAGTTGATGTGTGCGATGGTGCGTTGTCTTAGAGGAAAATTAGCCGCTCATGTCTTTGCTGGTAATCGGGCCTATTGCAGTGCAGTTGCTCCCGGTTTTAGCAGCTCGTAGTGGATGATACCCTTCTGATCCCACCAAACACACAGCATTGTTTTTCCAAAGCGATCCGGTCTGGCGGATAATGTCCCTGGTTCGCCGGGGTCAACCCACGATTTGATTCTTGAGAATATACACTTTTCGTCGCCAGTAACAATTCGATGCAAAAAACGCTTTCCTTTGTTTCGTACGAGCAGCATTTCGCAGGTGTTGCGACGTCATTCCTACTGCCTTCCGACCAATTCGTGAGGAACCTATTTTCCGATCTTCTGCAGCTTTCCTATGGCATGCAAGCGCTTGGAAACGTTCGAACGGCAGTTGCATGGCGTCGTTCTCGTCCTCATCCAAACGAGCTTGCAATTCGGTGTCTTCAAATTTTTTTTGCCGATTTTCCAGTTTCTGGTCGCTCAAGTCGAAATTGCCTTCGCTGAACCAACTGAACCAATATCGGCAAATCCGGTTTCCGACGGGCAATTGTCGGGTTAGGGCTCCACAAGCATTCTATGCTATTCACATGGCAGATGGCTTAGAGTTGAAGTGGTAAAGCATAACTTCCCGCACATGACCTTTTTTACAGAAAAAAACTACAAACTACTTTGCTGTATGTTGTTGATTATTGTTATTGATACGCACTGATTATTGTTGACAGATGCCAACCTTACAAAAAGCCTTATATGACATTTTTTCGAAAATGGCTTCGTTTGCACGTAACACACCTATGAGCCAAATGGCAATTCTGAGGTTAGAGACCAATCGACCCTTCTAAAATCTAGGGTTGTTTTTCTTTTTTAAAATCGTTTTTCCACAATTTCCTCATTGGATTGTTAGGTTTATTCTCACGTAACAACAAATATTAAATATTTGAACACGTTAGGCACTGGTGAAATTTAAGTATAATACTATTTTGCTGTTTTGATACGTCGCGGGCCCCCTAATCGCCAGGCTCTAGGCAGTTACCTATTCTGCCAGAGTTCGGTTCTGATATTGATTCTAAAATTAATTGTAATTACTATCAGTGAGGAGTAGTGCTGGCAATTAAAATTTAGAAAAAAGAATGCTATGGAATTTTAGTAAAGTAAAAATGTAAAATTGTCATTTCGGCCACCCCGTACAACGTATAATTGTACGAGTATGGTAAAAATTGTGATCTTTACCAGTTTTTTTTATTCCATGTTCATAAAAAGTAAAAATAGAATACCATTTTCTGAATCATCAGGGTGAGTGGATGATTTTCATCCAGATAAAATGAAAATTCACCCACAATTTTTAACTTAACAAAAAAAAAACACATATCTACATAGTACGAGTATCGACTGTATAACCACTAAAATCCTCCATCATCATTCGGAATTATATTTGATAAACGACACAAAATGTAATTGTGTGGATTAAGTGAATGTGATGGTATTTTAAAGTAGGCAACAACAAGAAAATAAGAGAAAATAAAAAATAAATAAAAAAAATAAAAAGAAAATTGAAGGAAAAAGAAAAATAAACCAAAATATATTAGGAAGAAAAATTCGAGAAACGTATATCGGAATTTGTAAGACAGAAAATTGTTACCATTTCTACAATACTCAAATATGTACTACTGTGCGAAGAAAATTTTGGTTTAAGTCATCTAGTAGACGAAAAAATTTACCGTGTAATTGCAAAAAATTGCATTTAATTTTATTGTGTTGGTTTTTTTTTCTTGTTATTTCGGTATATTCGCCTATCTCGTTTCGAATAATATAATACCAAAAGGACGCGGAATTGCAATATATATGAATGTGCATCGTACTGGTTTCGAGAAAAATGATGATGCCATTAATGCTACCTATTCCAAGATTGGTTTTTCATTCCATATGAAACGGTATAGTATGGATGCTCTCACTGTGCAATGCAATATGTGATTATATGAAAATATAAATGAAAGATTTTCTTTTTTCCACCCATTGTATAGATGTGTGTAATGTTGGAAAATTTCCTCTTGTATATATCCTGACCAAAAAAAAAAAATAAATAAATAAAATAAAAATAAAAATAAAAGTGGATGGATTGTATACATGAGAATCATGAAAATAAATTGAAATTGGAGGGAAAAAGGGGAAAATTTATTATTAAAGTATCTATGATATAGAGAGAAATAAAAAAAAAATAAAAAAAGGAGGAAAATATATACATTTTAATGATGATAAATCTGATAGAAAAATTTGCACAGTCATCTGCAATATGACTTTTCAAACATCCGGAATTATATGTTAGCAATGGCGCACTGCAACAAGTCTAGGTTCGTATATATTGTGTATTTTTATATAGAAATGTTCTACCACAAAACTGTAATGTTTTGTATACAAAATAACAATTATTTTATTTTATTTTCGAAATATATATTTCCTTTCGAATTCACATTTTCTCTTTTATTTGTAGGATGAATTGGATTTTTCTGTATTCGGGATCCCATTTATACCAACCATTTGCTCGTATATATAATTTTTAAATTGGACTTGAAAAGGATAAATTAATGGTTTCTTTGGTTTTCCTTTTTTTTCTCTGTTCCGTATGGTCAGATTCAATGACTGGCACTAAAGTGGTGGTAATTAATATTGATTGGTCGATTATAAGATGATTAAATAAATATAAATCATTTTTTGTTATAATAAAGTAAGAGTAGATATAATTAGTTATTTATTTCATTATACTTTTGGATGTGTGGTGATGATTGGGCGTAAAAATTGCATATCCAGCAATCTGCTTGTTTAGAATAAATTGATTTTCATCTTATTTTACTGTTTCCTGTGAAACTAACTAACTTTCTTTCTATTCATTCTTGGGAACTTTATTTGAAAATTTTTGAATTTATACTTACAAATAAATAAACAAATTTACGAAGGTAAATTATAATATTTAATTCAATTCGAAAATCAATACGAGATGAGCAAGTTATTTACAAAATGTATGCAGGGACGCAATGACAATTTTGCAGTAAAGTTCGTAATTTTTTCTTAATTTCATCTTGGCTTGCTTTAATTTTCTATTTTTATCAGAATTATGACATTTAGGCCACAAACAATTTAGATTTAAATATAAATAAGCATTACTCAATAATACAATTATCGTCACTCATTAAAATATATATGAAGACCACAGACAAAGAAGCAGCTATGTCCATTTTTCATAAAAGAACATTTTTTTAAGTTTCTCCTTTTCCTATCATTCAGGCTTTAAATACGCTCAGTTAGGAGTTATTTCAATCGGAAATATTAACGAACAGGCTAAAAAGGAGCTATGTCATTGTGATACTGGCTAGGAAGGCGCTTAGTCAACTTAAAAGAAACCATTGGTTTTTTTTGTTATTTACATTCTGCAATAAATAGGTTAGTTTAATTATTTCAACACGTAGTGTTAGATGTAAAAATAATAGCTATGTCGGATTCTGAAAATAGTGATGTAGTAATGCCTGTATTGAATTTCTCAAATAAAAAAAAAGGAAAGGGTATGGGAAATTAACTGATGCTATGAAAAAGACCAACTTAAGAAGCCATGCTATAGGTGAAGATTGTGGTTGCAAACGTTACAAAAGCTTTGAAAATGTGCCCGAAATAGGAAGGTTTCAGATAATCAAGCGATTCAACGAATTAAATTCGGTTAACGAGACCACAAAAGAAGACCTCACAAAACAGAAGAAGCTGCTGAAATCTACGATGCCTCCTATCATTATAGAGTAAGTTTCTCTAACAATGAAGACGTAGAAGAAAGGCCGGTGTATTGGAAGGAAAAATTAAATTTTGCAATTTCCATATCCCCCGTAATTAATTTCCGATTCCCTGCATGCATTTTACCCGGCAAAACTCAAAATTTTGCAATTTCCATATCCCCCGTAATTAATTTCCGATTCCCTGCATGCATTTTACCCAGCAAAACTCATAATTT
>JANTOP010005574.1:0-16958 GCA_027564815.1 Symmerus nobilis
AATTTGATTATAAATTTAAATCCCACCCCCCCCCCCCCCCCGCAATGAAAATTGGAGTTTTGTTTGGAAATTTGGAAAAACTAAGGGGAATTCATGAGTCGAAAAATTCAAACTCGGATTTATTTTAAAAAATCCAAAATTTTGTAAAATTTAGGAAAATTAACAAATCGGAAAATTTCCATTTAATGAATCTAATTCCCTGATCCTTAAATAATTCAATTCAATAACAAAAGTTTTATAAAAATGGAAACAATTCGTAAAATTTGTAAAATTTTGATGTAAATTTGAAAATTTATGGATAATCATGGAATGGCCCTTAAACAAAACATTATAATTATGAAATTCTAGTAAAGTATGTCACCCAAATTACGATTCAGAATTATTAATTTAACTAAAATAATCGAAGGTCATTCCAAATTTTATTGGTGAGTGGAGAGAGCAAGGATATTTTTTAAAAATCTTCATTTATTACCGGATTACGATTCTTTTAAAAATAGAAGGATAATTATCCTGCAACCACTGTCGGATGGTTTCAACAACCATTACATTTTATGAGAAAATATTCTGAAGCATTGTTTTTCAATTACAACCCCTTCACATGAATTTAAACCGATAACAAAAGCAACCCCTTCTGACAACAAAAATATTAAATTTCATAAATACCAGAGATTGTTTCATTTTATGAGGAAAAAATAAATTATTTTTAATTAATTCCGACACGAAACCGGAATTGAAGATTTTTCCCACACAATACGGGAAGCACCCGTATTATTAGATATACCGGACAGAAAGTTGTGACAATTTCAATGGATTTATTTATGTTCCGGTTTGATATTCAATGAGAATGAATCCTTGGAGAACTAACAATACAAAACTGTACTTCAATTTGTGGGATTATTTTAGTTAATTGTTTTTTTGTTCCCTTAAAAATCAGAAGATAACAGTTCTCTGAACCAAAATTGTTTAGTAGGTGGAAGTAAAATGTTATTTAATTAGAGACTAAGTATGGTAATTTTGTAGTAGACTACAGAGTTGATACATAATCCATAGACAAGGTCAGTGACGTGCGGTCAACATCTCCATCCAAATGTTACATCCTTTATCATAAGTATTTGCTTTATTCAAGAGAATATTTGTTTCGGCTGGAAAAAATGTGAAAATGGAGAAAGTTGCTTTGATAGTTAGGAAATAATACAGAAATTAAATATTTCGCAAAAGTTGAAATTTATCTAATAAAAATAAAAAATTCGTAAGAGCTCGCACTGAAAAATTTGAATCTCGGACATTTGATCCGAAATTCCCGATAATTTTCTTCGGATTCAAAAATATTTAATGATGCAGAAAAAGCTCCTAGAACGCTTTACTTTCCGAACATTATTTTTACGTCTTAAATTCTATTTTCTATCCAGATAACGATCCTTTAACGAAATATCAAATTTTTCTAGAAAGAAATATTCTAAAATCTCGAAAGCTCACTGAAGGTTTAAAATTAAAATGCCATTTAATATAGTTTAGAATCGATTTATTATCCGAATCATTAATTTGAAAAGAAATAAGAAATTTTCGCAAAAAGCTTATCTAAACTTTTAAAAGCTCAACCAATGTTTTAAGATTCGAACTTCATTTTTCTCGTTTAAAAATCTAGTTTCTATCCGGATTAATTTACTTCATCGAAATTTCAAAATTTTCCAAAATAAAACTTTAAAAAGCTCATTGAAAGCTTAAAATTAAAATGTCCTTCTATATAATTTAGAATCGAATTTCTAACCGAATTGAAATTTCGAATTGAAATGAAATAAAGAATTTTCTATTTTGAAATGGAATAAAGAAAGCTTATCTAAACTTTTAAAAGCTCAACGAAAGTTTTAAGATTCGATCTTAATTTTTTTCGTTTAAAAATCTAGTATCTATCCAAATAAAAGATCTTTATTGAAACTTCAAATTTTTCCAAAATAAAGCTATAAAAATCTGGAAAGCTCTGTGTACACCCAAATGGTCAACCTTTCCCCTCATGGTGAACTTCCCCCGACACCATATCAATAATAGTGTAAAGACATGGAAAGAAATTTGCAAAGGAAGTCAAAATACGTGCCTATCTAGTGGGGTTTCCCAACTCTGGAGAGTAAATTGTGGTTCCCAGAACTGTCCGGGTTCGAGCGACACCTTCCCCCCCCGAGCTACCACCGATGAGAAGTCAGTTGTGCGACTGATTTTTGACGATCCCCCTTGACATTTCCCACAACATTGTCACTTCCCACTTCCCACAACATCACTTCCATATTGGAGGCCATTGTGTGGCCGAAAGTGGGCGAAACCCATTTTTTCCCCGTGTAGTACCCCAAACGTGTCGGTCGAGAGGCCCCCTAGGGTTAAAGGCTAGGTGATCAAAGGACCCACCATTGGAATCCGAGATAAGTTCTTCACAAGCCAGTTTTCGAGACTTTTCTTGTAGCACCCTTCCTTCCTCTTCAAAATCCACCCCAAATTCGAAACTTCAAAAATCGGTGCAAAAGTTGCCCCCCGAAGGGAGGGGGGAGGGGAAAATTTTTGGGCCCAATCGATAGGGTTACCCCAGGGGTACATTTGGTGGTTCTATAAATTTTTTGTGCGAGCCCCCTTCCCCCTTAAAACCCCCTTTGAAAAATGTCCATATTCAGCGAGCGCCACCTGGTGGCGAGTAAGTGCAATTTCTCCCCCACTAAAAGTTGGTTCGGGCCTTACCCTACAATAGTTGGGAACATACTTAGGGTCTAAAGTGAACACCTGACCTAATGGTAGAACAACGAAATATGATCTGCACGCAGAGTCGGAAAAAGGGGGCTGCACCGGAGCCCCCTTCAGGATGCAACCAGAAAGTTTGGACCTTCCCTAACAATCGACCTTTGGACATCAAGTTGCTAACATCGCCTCATCGGTTATTTCACGAAAATGTAAATTTTCCTAATAAAAAATGCTTTTAAAAATCTCGAAAACTCATTGAAAGCTCATATATTTATTGGTTACGATTTGATTGATATTTCAGGTATCCTCTGCGCCTTCCGCTCATAGAACTGCACCCCACTGGGCAAGGTTATGTATACAAAGGTTAACCACAGTGCAGGCGATCATCGATCTCATCAATTGGATTGAAAAGTGTCAAGTAAAACAATTGACTTTTAAATTCATCAATTTCTCATTGAATATAAAAGGAAAAAATGAAACAAAAGGATTTTATTTTTTTATTTTTATTTTATTTTCAGGTTTTTCTGTCATTTATTTCCATAAACTGACATTTCTATTCTAACAAATTTATTATAAATGTTACACAAAAGATGTATGATTTGGATAATTTGTCAAGATTTAAATACAAATAAAAAATATGCGAATGAAATAAAATATGAATAAATTTTCTTTTATATAAATAAATAAAATGAGGGTTTATTGTCTTTTTTGGACAAAAGGATTTTTTTTTAAAAAATATTTATAAGTCAAATATATGGAATTGTTATACGAAAATGTAACAAATCTATACTCTCCCGATTTCTTTTCAGCATATCAACGGATTAGTGGTGTCTAAATGTATAAAAAAATCCTGTGACTAGTTTATCCGGTTAAAAACTGTGAAAAGCTAGTTAAACAATCGACAGCACTAATTTAGATAAACATTTTAATAAAGATACTTCTTATGTCGGGGACATTTTCTTTCCCTCCCGATGTCTTATAATGCTGAAAAGAAAACTCCTATCCAAACCTTTTTTTTGAAAGTTTAATTTTGGAGAGAATAAAAGACCAGCAGCTCCTTTACAAATCGTTGTCTTTGATTTTTTGTTCTTTCTTTCGTTCCGTCTTGGTATATTATTAAATCTTTGTGTTACACAAAACAAAAAAAGATAAAAATTTTATGAATAAATTTACAGATTATTAAGAAAATGAAAATTGAAATAAATAAAAAAAAACTAAGAAAGGGAATAATAAATTATGAAATTAATCGGTTTTTTTTTTAATTTAAACAGTATAAATTTAAGGCATCATTTAGTAGATATTCTGGTACGCCCCTGGAAAATTTACTGATAATAATTATTTTTAATAAATAAAATTTGTTTATTGATTTAATTTAAAATTAAATAAACGAAAATCGATCATCAGTGATTATAAAATGAAATGAAACAGCACCCATAAGTCATATCTCACAAGTTTATTGTGCCGTGCCACCTTTATAAATTTATAGTAGGACTTCTCAGTAGTAGGACCCCTCGTATAAATCAGATCCTTTATTTGATATTATTTTATTTCATCATCTTCCCTATACATTTCTATCCTTTTTGGTTATTTACGAGCAGTGAAACCAGTAAATAATTTTGGAGATTATCAGGAATTCTATGTTAGTAGCTCATTGAATTACGATTTTAATCAATTTTTGATCTCATTTCTATTCGGTTTTATTATTTTCTATTTTTTTTTTCTCTGTTATTTTCTTATGAATTATTTATTCATTTTTCCAATATTTTCATTTACCATTCATCAGAGTAGATGGATTTAATGCGATAGTAAAAATATACAGTAAAATCTAGCCAAAAATTCGAAGTAAAAAAATGTCGGTAAATAAAATAAAATATTTGGGTTCAAAAGTTCCCAAAAAAAAAATTTTCCTTTCTTTCGGGATAAAATATTTCTCATCACCAAGAACTTCCGTAAGAAAAGGATTTCTAATTTCAGAATTTCTGTTATTAATATTCGGTTGTCAAAAATGGGCTTCAAGGGCTTCATGGGCTTATCGATTTTACTCCCATTTTCATTGGATTTTCAAAGACGATTTAACGACGTTTAATAATTTAAAATTTTTATGAAATTTCAAATTTTCCTCATTAACTTAACATTTTAGAATTTTTTGGTGTTAAGAAACTTTTTGGATTTTTATAAAGTTTTTTTTTCATTTTTATGAATTTCGAAATATCCGAAATTTTATTTTTATGAATTTAGATTATCAAATTTTTCGATTTCTAATTTCTGCGAAATTTTTCGAAAATGTTTACAAAATATTCCGATTTATAGATTTTCACAAAATTATCAAAATTTCAATTTTTCTCATTTTTAAAAAATTCCGAATTTTCAAAAAAAAAACACGATTTTCATTTTCTAGAAATTTTCCGATTTTTCCTCAAGGTTTCTTGTTTTTTAAGGACAATTTAAATTCGTAGACGAGTCATTTTCCCCGAAAAAAATTATTAAATAATATTGAAGTGGTCTAGATGCACGACCTCTTAATTTAAAGAATTCGCTAACCGTTTTTTAAGTACAGAAAACTGTATTCCGTTATTCTCGGTGTAAGATTAGTCTAGAATTCAATTTAATTTGATATAGTCTTAAAATCTCAAGAGTGGAAGGGACAAGGGACTCTCTAATACATTTCAAGACAATTGGATTGTTAAAAAAATTGTTTGAAAAATAAATTTGATCAATAAAAATTGTTACAAAAAAAATTTGTAAAATAAAAATTCGCAAAAAAATAATTTTGAATTTGTACGGAGATTTCAATGAAGTCCGGACATCCCATTGCAGCTTTTGTCGTCAAAAACACTGGTTTCGGTTTTCCGTCTCGAGCTACTAGTTATAGAGAAGACGTTGTCCACTCCGCCTGCACTTTTAAAAAATCTTGTTATGCTTCTAAAAAATCTAAAAAAAAGCGAGTACAGAAGTAAGACACAGAAAATTCTAAGACCGAAGAAAGTTACACAGTATTCATTCAAGAAAGAATTAGGACTGCACGTCGACAAACTTAGGCCCGCAAATTTTTCTCGAATTACGAATAATCATCCGCTATGACCGGCAGCGAAATTTTTTCTTTTCAACATTTCCAACATTTCCTTTTTCTTGTAAATATTGTAAATAATATTATTGTAAATATTTGGAAAATGTAAATACTGTAAATCAGTGGCGTGCAGTCTAACGCGCAGTAGGCGCAGAGCACACCTTCTCGAATCCCTCGGGAAGTTTAATTAAAAATTTGCATGTAGTTAGATTATTAAGATCATCTTATAAATAATCCCACATTGAAATTTATAAAAGAATTCAATGACTTGTCCTAGGACTCCCTAATTTTTTCTTAAATTTTCCTACTTTTTACCGAATTTGGTTCGACTTTCCCGTGTATTTTATATCGATATAGTAATTTGTAGTATAATCTGCCATGCCTCATAACAGACAGTTATGTGTCTAATTGAGGAGTTATTTTGTTCTGTAGAATTTTGCCACTAGTTTTTAGCTGTGGAGTGGAGATCTATTCGTAGAAATTATGTATTTTGTTAAAACAGTCAAAAGTAATACAAAATCTGTAAAAAGTTTAGGCATTTAGAGGCATAATTTAGTCCCTACTTATCTCCTTTTCCCAATTTTTTATATATATAAATTGAAATTTTCCTAGAAATTGCCTTAACTCCAATTTTCGCCCATTTTGATTAGATTTTTGCCGACATTTTTCTGAAATTTTCCCAATTCCAATTTTCTCCTGACATTTGCAGTATCTTACCCAAATTTATCCGAACTTTTCCCTACTTTTCATAATATCGACTTCTTCCTATTTTTTATACGTTTTCTCAACGTTTCTTTTCTTAGAAAGTTTCCGGTTTTTTGGACTTTTCCAACATTGTCGATATCTTCGTAAAGTTCTTCTGATATTCTAACATTTTCCTTATCTTTTCCAACTTTTCGCTCGCGTTTTCTTGACTTAATCTTATCTTTACTCGGCATTTAATTGAATTCTCTAAATATCGTTCACATTGTACATGTCTTTCCTATATGCTTTCAATGAGCTTTCATGATTTTTGAAGCATGTTTTCCTGGGAATATTTGAAATTTCGTGAAAGTACCGATATCTGGATAGAAAATAGATTTTAGAATGAAAGAAATTTAGTACGAAACTTAAAGTTACAGTGGAAAGAGAAAGTTTCTAAAGTTTTATCGAAATTTAATAAATCAAATAAAAATTTGATTCCAAATTATATAAAATGGCATTTTAATTTTAAGCTTTCAATAAGCTCTCGAGATTTTTAAAGATTTATTTTGGAAAAAATTTAAATTTCGTTAATGGTCCTTATCTGGATAGAAAACAAATTTTTATACGTGAAACTTAAGTTTGGAACTTAGAGCTTTCGATGCGCTTTTAATAGATCGAACAAGTTTTCTGCGAAAATTCAATATTTAATTTAAATTTAATGAATCGGATAAAAGTTCGATTCCAATTTATACAAAATGACATTTTAATTTTAAGCTTTCAATGAGCTTTCGAGATTTTTGAAGCTTTTTTTTGCAAATTTGAAATTTTGTTAAAGGAATGTATTTTGGGTAGAAAATAGATTTTAGAATGTATAAAATTAGGTTCAGAAAATAAAGCTTTCTGGGAGCTTTTAAGTTTGTACGGAGCTTTTGTACCAAAAGTTTAGTTTTGATATTTTTATATTTTTTTCCAACTAATTTATAAACTTCCTGCATCATTACATTTTTTTGGATTCGATGAAAATAACCGAAGAAATTCGGATCAAATGTCTCGATGTTCGATATTCAAATTTCTCGGTGCCGAAGAAATATTCGCAGTGAGAAGCAGAAGAAAGCAGTGAGTAATTCTTTCTTGAATAAAGTAAACGCATATGATAAGGAGTCATAAAATTCTGCACACCTTACGGAGATGTTGACCGCACGCCATTGCTGTAAATGTAATTTCCAAAATAAATTACGTGCAGATTTGCTCATTCTACTGCAACCTCATGACATTCCACAGAATTAATCTAGAACGATAACGATGAACACGACGCATCTGGTACAAAAGAATGAAGAATTTTAATATTAAAAGTTGATACTTGTATATAGGAAAATGAAGAATTTATTAATTTAAGCTTTCGCTGAGCTTATAGTTTATGTAGAGATTTTGTCGGAATATCTTGAGTTTCGTCACAGTTAAATTATTTGAATGGAAAATATAGGTTTGAATGGAATTAAAATTATATACCGAATCCAAAGCATTCGTTGAGCTTTCGTAGGAGAATTTCAGATTTTATTCAAATTTAATTATTCGCATAAAAATTAGATTTCAAAACGTATAAAATTTGTTCGAAAACTTAAAGGTATCGTCGAGCTTTCGTAACATTTTGAGTTCCGTACAGTTAAATTATTTGGATGAAAAATAGGTTTCAATACGAATAAAATTATATCCCAAAGTTGAAGCTTTCTTTGAGTTCATTTTTCGAGCTTTTGTGGGAACGTTTCAGATTTGATTAAAATTTAATTATTCGGATTAAAATTAGATTTTAAAACGTATACAATTCCATTAAAAACACCAATTATCTACAAATTCTAAAATTTATTCAAAAGCATTTTTGGCGCCATAAATTTGAGATTCCAGACAAATATTTTTAGCGCCAAAAATTTTAGATTCCAGAAAAGTATTTCCAGCGTTTTGGCGTTAAAAATTTTTAATTGCAAAGAAATATTTCTGGCGCCAAAGATTTGAGATTCCAAAAAAATTATTTTGGCGCTAAATATTTGAGAGTCCAGGAAAATATTTTTCTCGCCAAAAATTTGAGAATCCAGAAAAATATTTCTGGCTTCAAAAATTTCAGATTCCAGCAAAATATTTCTGGCGCCAAAAATTTGAGATTCCAAAAAAATATTCTTGGCGCCAAAAATTTGAGATTAAAAAAAATATTTTTGGCGCCAAAAATTTGAGATTCCAAAAAATATTCTTGGCGCCAGTAATTTGAGATTCCAAAAAAGTATTTTTGCCGCCAAAAATTTTACATTGCAAAGAAATATTTTTGGCGCCAAGAATTTGAGATTCCAAAAAAATATTCTTGGCGCCAACAATTTCCAATTTCCAGAGATTCCAATTTCAAGAGCTTAGGTACAAATGCTCCAGAATTTTATATGAATAAAATAAATTGATTTGGGAATGATATCAACATAAAGATCTCAACAGAATCCGTGAGGCATATTTTGCATGCATTTTTTATATGCATTTATTAAGGGGCCGGAGAGTTAAGTCGGGCCTAAAGCTGGTGAATAACTTAACGCAATTGGGAATACTTCCTTTTCCATCATAATTTTAAAGACGTTAGGTATTAAGTAATTTTATTTGTTATGGGACAGTATTTAGAGGGGAAGTCTTCTCTGAAGACAATTATTACACTGCGTGAGATTGGTATCCTCCCTCAAGTAAATTTAAAAATTTCCAAACTAGAGAAACGAATTTCTTTTTTTCATTTGGAACATTGGGAAGACCGCATTTCAAGCTAAAGCATTTCTAAAGCTTCTGAATTTCCCTTATGTCCTCATGGACCGCAACGATAAGGATATATCATGAAAGTTAGCACAGAAGTGCATTCAGAAGTTACTTTTTCTACCTCATTCTAGTCTAATATTTTACCCGCTTTGTCTGGAATTTCCCGATAATTTCCTTCGGACAAAAAAAAATCTAACATTACAAGAAGTTTGGAAAATAGTTGAGGAAAAATAGAAAAATATGAAAAGTGAACTTTTCGTATAAAAGCTCAGGAAAAACTTGAAAGCTCCGAGATAGCTTTAATTTCCGTACATATTTTTTTACGATTCAAAAGGTTCTTTCCAGAAAGATTACGACGTTTTAACGAAATTTCAAACATTCCAAAAAAAAAGTTAAAAAACTTTAAATAGCTCATCGAAAGCTTGGAATTAAACTTTCAGTTTATATGATTTGGATTCTCAGTTTTACCTCATTCCAATAATAAATGAAATATTGAAGAAAAAATTAAAAGCTCAAAAAAAGCTGTAATTTTTTTTACCCAATTTCTTTCGTTTTAAACGCTACTTTCGAGGTAGATACATTCTGTTCATTAGACTCACATACCGACACCTTACTGTAAATTCTTTTGTTATAAAAATATTGCACATATCTCAATCCTAAAAAATACCCGATTTACCCACACCACACCATACTTTTCCGGCTTTCTACTCCATCCCATATATTTACTTTAATAATATTCGTTTTCAATGAATAAAAATGCCCGACTCCAATTCAGTTGACAGTTTTACGGGTGAATTCTGATTTTGAGAAATGATAAGACCGCACCAGTCATAAGGTAGCATTCTTTCATTCGAAATCTTCAACTTCTTTTCCATCCATTCATATTATGTTGCGTTTATCCCATTTTTTTCTGTTCTTTTCTTCTTAAAGAATCACAGAAAAAGTCGAACGGAAAAAAAATTGGATATTTTAGGGATGAGATATGCATACCGAATAATCTACCGTGTAATGTACTGTGTGTATCTCTTCACTATACGGGTTACACATGTTGAATATTAAATTAGTAGAATTTAAATAAAAAAAATAAAAAAATACGGAGAATTATTGTTATTTCTTTTATTTTATTTTTAGTTTTATTTTCTTGTTTCTCTTTGACATTTTGACTGTTAATTTATTAAATTATCTTAAGACAAAAGAGATAATGTAACAATAAAATTTATATCCTTTCCAGACCAGACCAGGATTTTGATGAAATTCTATCGAAATTACTTAAAATAGTATATTTAGAGGGTAAAACTATTTTATTATGTTTTGTCTACTAATGTGTAAATGTTTTCTTGAAACAAACCCTCCCAATCTACAGAGAAGGATGCGGATTAAGAGTTTTTTTTTTGTTTATTTTCCTTATATAAAAATAAAAAATACGTATGGCATGTGGCTGAATTTGTACAGTCATAATAACAACATTAAGGACTAATACATCACTCATTTTCATACATATATGGGAGACAGGGATGTGCAGTAAAGTCGTTTCCGTACCCGAAAATATCCGGGCTATATGTATATAATTAAATTATTTAAAGATGACTTCGTCCTATATACAAAACTTCAATTGTTATAGAAAAAGCTTCGCATAAATGATAGAGCCGAGCAAAAGCTTTAAGTTTTGGAAAAAATTTCATACGTTTTGGAACCTAATTTTAATCCCAAATGTGGAAATAAAAAGCCTAATAATAAAAGAAAATAATTGGCTGTATCACTTAATGGACCCCTAACAGTAAATCAAGGAAGGATAGATTTTTAATTTAGATAATTAATGTTCTTGACTGAATGAAATGTTCTAATGAAAAATTTCTCCTCGCGATAATTGAAGTTTAGTTGAGTGAAATTTTACTGATTGAAATTATGCAATCAGTAAAATTTCACTCAATAAAATTTCAACTATCGCAAGAAGATAAAAATATGTCATTTAAAGGAAAAAAAAATTTTTCACTCAATAAAATTTTGACTAAAAAATTTCAATCAGCTAACATTGAGCTTTTAAATGTAGAAGAAAACAATTTATTCAAGGAATATCGGTCGAAATGTTAATTCAAAAAAATTCCACTCACAATTTAAATATTATATCAGATTTATTATAATTTTTTTTTAAATTTTTTGTTCTTCAAATGAAATTCATTTTCTCTCCTTTTTTGAGCGATATTTTTTTGAGTGAAATTTTGCCCTCAATAAAATTTCACTCAAACAAATTTTATCTATCGCAAGTAGAAAACACATTTAATTTAAAGAAAAAAATAAAAAAAATTAATTTTTCCACTCAAAAGAATTTTGATGAAAAAAATTTCACTCATTGAGCATTTAAAATTAAAATAATATGGAAAAAATATATTCAAAAAATCTCGGTCGAATTTTTCATTATAAAAAATTCCACTCAATTTAAAAATTCACTCGGTATTTATTTTAAAATCGAAATGATTTTCATCGCAAAAATCTAATTGAAAGATTTCTAGTATTTCTTGTTCCAAATTAGATTTTTTTGAAAGCAGCCAATTTTTACGGCTAAAAATTTAATTAAATTATCGACTTTATTGAATTTTCCTGACCGTTCTCAGGAAAACATAGATTTCCGGGAAATTTTATTCAGTAATCTGAATCTGATTATTCAGAGAATTAAACTTAAAGTTATAGTGAGGAAATCGTAGAAGAAACTTTTGGGAAAAATGAATCCCCTGATTTTATAGGAGTTGATGAAAAGGGTAAATCAGAAAAACGTTTACTGTATACAGAGAAACGGTTATAATTTTCCGGAAAATTTAAATTTTTAAAATAACGAAGTGGATTTAAAAATGGGATAAAAAAATGGAAATTGGAAAAAATGGGATTTGCACTCTATTTCAATAATTTAGAATCATTTTTTGCAATAATCTCCCCATCCGGGAAGGGCACGTCTGTGATACACACCACATTCGTGCCCAACTTAATGCAAAATGCAAGGATGGCAGATAAGGTGTAGCAGTGCCGGGCGGAGTTGCTACTCTGCCACAAATGGGGCTATTTTTGTCTCAGTTGAACTGCAGCATGGCCCCTGGTGCACGTATGGTTATACAAGTACATACGAGTATTCATGGGGACATGGAAGTCCGACCAAAAACTATGTAAACAATTTTGGTACTACGGAAACCGGGTGCCCCACAGTGACTAGACACTGTGCCGGTTGTGGTGAGGACCCTGTTTCGGGTGCAACGTAGGGGTTGTGTGTTTGCCTTCGGGATAAGCTACGGGGTATATCGTGCAAGCAGAGCGAATACCGCCCGTCGATTTATTGGCGGGCCACCTGATAAAGTCTAACGACTAGGTGCGGGTGCCGATAAAGAATAGTGCTAAGATCAGCACTGGGAGTTTTTTAGTCGATTACGATTCGCCTCGACTCGAAAATACACTGCGCAGATAAAAATATGTATGAATTTTTGCTCGAGTCGAATCGCTATCGACTAAAAAACTCCCAGGGCAGGTCTCAGGTCTCATTTTTTTGCAATCTTTTATTCGGCCTGGAAACGCTCCGCAAAGTTACAGAAGCTATCTAAAAATATTTGAATAAGCTATTAACATAACGTTCCCTAAATTAGATTAAAATTCTTTCAAGGAATAGCAGTCTTAGATGGATCTGATAGCCTTTAAAGTTCTATGAGCTCTGAAGTAAAGAATATACCGCCATATTCCCAGTTCTGCAGCAACCCCCATCAAATTTCGAACTATGGACGTTCTGCAACAGAAAAGGAAAAGTCGGAAAATTATTTAAAAGTACGAAATTCCTTGCCATCTCGGTGACCTGCAATAAACTTATTATTTAAGCAAACAAAAAGCCACGGGTAGCCATGTAATCGGGTAAAATCTATACTTTTTTAAGAAATCCCTGATCAATCAAATCAAATCTGAAATGTCCAGCAAAAGCTCGCAAAAAGCTTTAAAGCTCAGAGAATGCTTTTGGGACATAATTTGCTTTTTGAATGGGTTTGGGACATAATTTTATTCGCATTGACATCTATTTTCCATCCAATAATATAACTGCAACGGAACTTTCAAAGCGGAAGCTTTATGTTTTTAATAAAATTTTACCCGTGCCTAGGGCCCTAGGGCTAGAATAATATTCTAGGCCCGGGGTTAAACTGTTGTATGGAAGATGCGGCCCCGACCGGCTGCAGGAATATTACTTGTTAAGAATGGTGATGGTAGATGAATGGAAGACTATGGGCGGCTTTGAATTCAGCGCGATTTCACTCCCCCTACCATTCAAAATATTTCTAAAAATTAAGGGAAGTTGAAATGGAAATAGAGGAAAATGTAAAAAAAAAAGAAAAATTAATATAAAAATAAATTCAAAAAAGTAACAAAAAATTGTGATTTCGTATATAAAGTCAGCTGTGGTGAACATGAGCTTCCAAACCATGGGCAGCCTTGATCAAAATATTAATGGGTTATCCCGCAAGTTATATTTTTAAAATAATTTCGAAAACTAAACCAGTAAATTTTCTCGTTTATTTTAATTTTCTTATATCAGAATCAGGGTTTCACGGGGCTACCGATCCGTGAACGCGTCCGATAGAAAATCTTTATTCTAGAAAGTTGTTTGGTATTAAATTTCGGATCAAATGAGGTATCCCACTTAAGGGTTAAAATTAACCTTTAAATTGTAGAGGTCCACATTGATACCCGGAGGGTAAATTCATGAAAATTTTTTCTTGTTTCCATGGGGTCGGTTTTCAAACAAAAAAAAAAACTATTTTGATTTTTAAAAAAATAAAAAACGAATTTTTGGATTCAATATTTTGCGGACCTTAGAAAAATTTACTTTTCGGGAAATTTTGTTCGGGGATCAGAAACCCTAATTAAAAAGTGTTCTTCCTAAATAAATAAAGAACAAATTTCCTTAAATACTTTTTAAGAAAATTTTCTTTCCTTCCCTTAAAAAATTTTAAACCATTTTTTTTCTCGATAATACGAGAAAAACGTACTTTTGATAGAAAGGAATTTCCTCGAAATTGTCTAATGGAAATTTCAAAATCTGAAATTTTGATTTGAAATCATTTAAAGGATTACTTCCTCGATCTACACCAAAAGTTTAAAGGAGAGTCCTGCAAATTATATTTTTAAAAATTAAAAAACAATGGGTTTAAGTAAATTGTTTCATTTATTTTCAGGTTAAATTTAAAAATTAAATAAAAAATCGGATGAGTGGCATAAGTTTCCACCGACGTCCATTTTTCCATTTATCCACATGGTGACATCCATTTCCGGATATTTGGATTGGATTATCCACGTCATTGTTTCGGAATTTCTTGGATTTCTTGGAGGAGTTGCGATGATCTATTAATTGATTAATTATTCGAAAATGTGTGGATAAATTCAAGGATATCTCGGTCATTTTCAAACGATGATTGGAGAAGTTTTCTTTTCAGATTGATTTTTTTCCAAACATTTTTTGTTTTTATTTAATTAAATTATTTGAAAAAAAATTGAAAAAAAATATTTCCAAAGAAAAAATTTCAAAATTTGGTAGTTGGCTTGTAAAACTTCTGATCCTTCCCTCAATTTCAGTAGAAGAATTTAAGTTAATTTATCAATTTTTAACAAAACAACCGATTACCGGTCGGGTTTGTAACTCAACCTTCATACATTTTACTATTCAAACTAATATCTCATGTATAAGTTTGTTTTCTTTTCTTTGTTTTTTTGTTCTCAGGGGGTAAAAGGTGGATTACGAATTGTAATACTCCTTGAAGGGATAATCTTGTTACGTGCGGAACAAATTTATTAGACATTTGAATGGAAAGAAAATATCTACTACACAACCGAAACCATTGAAAACTATTCAGAGAAAATATAGAGATTGGGATTGGGAGAACAAACGGAGAACCATTATTTTGATAAATGTCTCTCGTTCAATCTAAGCCGCCCAACGACCTGTATGTCGGATTGGCTAACAAGGGGTCCAGCACAACATGGGTATCAGACAGGCTATCAATTTATTTAAAAACAAAACAAGAAAAGAAATTCCGATCTCATCAGATAAATTTTCTCTGGGCAACATTTGGTTGGTTTTGGTATATACTTCCCCCCTCGTAATTGGTAAATAAATTGTTTACCTCACACTCCCTTTACTGTTATCTCTTTAATTCAACCCCCAGGCAACCCGATATAAATGACTAGATTAATTGAATAACAAATATCAAATTAATCCCATAAAAGATAATTATACCTATAATCTATATACTAAATATACCCCCACCCACGTCGATGAAACCAATTAAAATCAATTAGGGTTTTCTTTAAGTTTCATCGATTCTCTTAACACTTAACTACCGCATCCCTCACATCTGGCAAAATTTATGATTATTGTTTGATTATTGCCATCCTTTTATTCAATTCTCTGATAGTCAGACACTTCCACCATTGGATGATTGTTCGCCCGGAAGGATGTTAAAAGTTATATATACGAAACCGCATCATTTTCTTTAAGATATTAATTGGAGAGATTCGGATCTTATCGGTTTTAATTTTTGGGTATGCGATTAAATATAATTAGTAGACAAATGATGGGAATTATCAGGGAAATTCAGAATTTTTGGAAGTAATGTTCGTAAGTATGAATATTTAGAATAACCGAAATCCCCGTACCCGTTAAACGATAAATTTAAACATGACTTTGGATAAATTGAAAATATATCCAGATAATTTTCACAATATTATTTATATTTAATCCGAAAATCCCTAATGAGAATCGGTAGTTGGGAGAGGGGATCTACTGATAGTTAGTATAACTCCTACATATACCAAGTCGGTATATATAAATATTAATCTTGTGTGTTACCCCAGAACGATAATCGTTTTGTGTTGGGAAAACCATTAGAGATGATTATGAAACAGAGAAACAAAAAACAACAAGCGACAGTAACAAGATGAATATAAAAGTTTTCCACGAGAGGAAAATGATAGGAAAATAATAGAAAAATAAACATCCATAGACAAACAGAACTGTATATTTATCACATTAAATCCCTAATGTTAATCGCTTTCAAAACTACTTGAAGTTTTTCTTTTGTAGACGAACATGGACAGAGTTGGTTGGAACTTGTAAGGATTTAATTCGGAGGGCTGCTCGAATTTTTGTTATTATAAATCGGAGTCTCCGTTGTATAAAGTCTCGAAATTTTATCTTAGACAAGAGTTTCGGACGATATTTTCTAAATTTAGATGAAATTTTCCAATTTCGATGAAATTTGAAGACTTTCCCGAAATTTCCCAATTTTGTTTAAATTCGTCAATTTTCAAGAAATTTTTCAATTTCGATAATATTTTAAAAATATCATAAATATACGAATTTGAACTTTTGGCGAAATTCATGAATTTCAGTAAAATTTCGGTAATTTTTTCGAAATTTACTATTTTTTATTATTCGGATATATAATTTCAGATAAATTTGTCAATTACCATTAAATTTCCTGATTTCCTGTAAAATTTTTGCATTCATGCTCATTTTTCAAGATTTTCGGATCAAATTTTTTTCAAGACATTTCCCTGCCCCATTTCCCAACATCGGCAGACTTTCTCTCGTTTTTTTAATGATTTTTCTAAAATTTAATAAAATTTTATCGAATTAGCGACTATTTCTCTAAATTTACATACCAGATTACTAGTTATGCCCACCACC
>JANTOP010005585.1:0-16955 GCA_027564815.1 Symmerus nobilis
TTTTGCACTGAATTTGAGAAAACACAAAACTTAAAACCTTTCTATCTCAATATTTACTTTTTTCGAGATATCTCATTCTTGCAATATGCATGCGATATGTTAAGGCTGGACTGTAATATCCAGTTGCAGCAAATGCAACATGAAATGTTTTGACATTGTATAAAAGCATAAAATTTTCTGTTTCTATCAATGTAAAGGTATTAGGAATGGCTGGAAGAAATAAGATACCTTTTATTACGACACGACTTAATCTCCAAGAATTTGCTAGGAATAAGACACCTTCGACAATATCTGTTTCCCAAAATATAATGTGACATTTAGAATTTATATTTACAAAAAGATCCATCTGTTAGGATATATCATATGCCAAAATGTAAAATATTTTAAAATACCAACTTTTGTATGGTGATTTTATGAAGTAGTGTCAAAGGAATTTAAGGTCAATTGACAAAATATTTGTTTCATAAAGAAATATGTGTTAGTCATATAACCCTCTACCGTCCACACATCTTTCTAACAAAATCTCAATTTTGTACATGATAAAACAAAGTCGGGATGAGGACTATCGAAAGCTTTGCTTGGAAGTATTTGGTATGTATGAGAGCCGTATTTCTCTTTATAAGATAAAATGGTCCGTCCGTGCATTCGAACTACCCGGGCGCACCTACATAGTAAAAAGTTTCTTTACAAAAGTGATATTTAGAAAAAAACAATACGTTCTATTGTATAGGGAGTCTCTGAAAGAGGGATTAGAGACGTTTATACCTATAAGTAAAATATTTCTCAAGTTAAAGTAGGTTGACTGTGCGTTCGAGAGACCCTACCACATCTACTTATAAGTTTCCATTCAAAAACTGATATTTTAGAAAAAAAACATTTTTTATATGGGGACTCTCTGAAATAGAGGTTGGAGGGGATTGATACCCATGAGTAAAATATGTCTCTTGAAAAAATAGTTAGGGTCGGTAATACAGTGCGACGCAGCCACCCACCCTTCCCTAATAGAGAAGTTTTGTAGCAAAAACTGATTTTTTTCGCGTGTAGCCTAACCTTTAACGCATTCAAGCGACCTCTAAACATACATTTTTTTGCGAATATGGTTTTTCATAATTTTCGCTGAATAAAAAGGAATTAAAAAAACAACTATGCATTTTGAATTTCGAAAAAAAAATTGTGCATAGAGCCTTGGGATGCCCTATTGCTGAATATAGACCAATCCACTTATCTATTGTTTGATCGATTTTTTTTTATACCGAAAAGGGCAATCGATGGTGTTGTTTGAATTGAGCGGTTCACGCTATTGTTAATTGCAAATTCGGCTTTTGTTAATACGGAATCTCATAATATTTCGAGTTTCGCTACGATTGGTAAGAAGGATCGATTCATCCTCTCTACCAGTCCGTTTGACTGAAGAGAACTCGTTGCGTTTAGGACGTGTTGTATGTTAGGTCATTAATGAAACGTTTAAATAACTTTTAGTAATATATGTTTCACTTGTAAGCCAATGAATACTTAAGTTGTTCGACATCGATTTTAATGTAGAAAATATATTATCGACTAATGCTTTGAGTAAAAACAGGAAATAAATCTAAAATATTACTATTGAGCTTACCCAAGGGCTCCTAATATTTTGTTTTAAAATTAGCCACTCCTTAAATATGTGCAATTCCTTTTTAAATTGAATTCTTCTGAATTCAAAAGTATTGTTCCACTTTTTTATAACAATGGACTTCGGGCCGTTATTGTTTTTTAACCATATCACGTCTTCTTGAATATCTGTCTCGGATTCTAAATGAATTAGTAAGCAATATATACATTTGTAAATATTATCTACCTTCAAACCTTCAAATTCATCTGATAGTAAACTATCAATTGATGACACAGCAGGTCGCTTTCAGTTGTATTTTCTTCTGAAGAGCCCTTTCTAGACAGAGTGTAATATTTGTACATAAATTTTCCTCTGCTATTGTTTGCAAAGAGCATAAGTTATTGTATAATTCCGTGATTAATCTATTTTCAAGTAGGTATATTTCACATTTCAATATGAAGCTTCAATATAATCACTTGAATTTGGATGTATGGTTGAATGCAACCAAAATTCACAAATTATAGTTGTTAGACTGTTTTCATTTGCCTTGGTAAGAATTTTTGTTATGGGATAGGATTCCAATATATTCTTCCCTAATTCCCTAACTCAACTCCTCTAACAAGATCTTAAAAAAGAAACAAAATACGTAGACAAAGATTTAAACTTTCTAAAGCAGTTAATTGGGATTACCAGTATTTTGTTAAATGGAGAACTCTGCTGCTTTGAGCTTGTTTCTCCTATGTATTCATAGATAATATGGGCCACGTATTTACACTATTAAAACAAATATTTTCGGATAAGGGTGGTGTAAACCCCTGAAAAGATAAATTTTGTTCCAATTTTGTAGGCCTTAGAGTCCAAATACTTAATCAAACTGGTTTGAAAAGCAAACTAATAGTTTTTTTTTATGATATGTCCGAATGTCCTATTCTGATTTATTGGACGATATATAAATATTTATTTATAAACGTCTAATAGTGTTAAAAAAATCCTAAAAATTACGTTTAGCCATTTAATTAAACATGACCCGTTAACGGGTTACTTATGCTGTGACTATACGGCCCGACCAAACCATTACCCAACCATAAATTAAGAACTAATCAACCAACAGGCACGGTGCCGACGTTTATACGATGTAATTAGTCAACAGTAATGGATTAAATAATCAAAATAAAGAAACACTAAATACGATTGAGCGCTAGATTGACTATCTAGCCTCGTTAATAATCGAAACAAGTCACCGAAATTTCCATATGGAAGCGTCTTTACTCCATCGAGGAGTAATGGTAAAAGATGATGATGATTATAAATATAGCTGTCAGTATTAAGCTCTTTTGAAAATTATTATAATTATTTTTTTCTTTAATATGAATAAAATAGTATATAAAAATTTGAAGAATATTATGTTTCATGCCATAAATATCTTTTAATGTTATTCCTGATTGTAATAGCATCGACTGTTGCATTTCTGCTACCCAGCCGAGAACGGGGAGGAAGTGGTTACAAGATATTTCTCGTACCTATTATTTCCCGGTACTGCCCGTCAATCCTATTTCCACTTGTAGAAACTCTGTCTAATAACCGTTCTGTGATATATGAGCCACAGTTCGCAGATATAATTATGCAATAACACACAAGCAATTGATATTCTATCAACATTACAAGGCATTAACATTGGCCGCAAAAATACTTGCCATCTTGCCGATAGAATTCCAAACGCCTTTTCAATTTTGATCCTGGCTCTCGAAAGCATTTTATTGTGCCGAATCTAGATTTAGTCCAGGATTCGGTGTCATTAAAAATGCCGCAATGGAAACGCTGCATCGCCCATAATTACATATGATAATTCATATTCCCGAACAATAAATGAAGTGGGAGTCATGGGTAAATAATTTTGTTCCAACATTTGTGCCAATGAACAATTTCGAAATATTTCTCCGTCAGATTCGGAACCGTATTCTCCCATATTTATATAAATAAACTTTAATTCGGTATCACAAACTCCTATTAGTACATACAATACTAGAAAATGACATGTGATTATAAAACATTGTGCCTGATTTATTTGGAGCTTTTACGCGTACATGTTTATCTGAAAGCATAATCACTTAAAATCTATGACAACAAATTTATGTTTCAACCCATTTGCCATCTATAGCACTCCACACATTTGGGTATCGGCAATAATTATGAAATGTTAGAGCTGACCGATGCACAATATCACTTGATAATGGTGGCAAATATATTGATAGCAGTATTTCTTGCAGAACTTTGCACCTTTCCAGCACAATTTCCTTTACAGTTGACCGGCCAATACGAAAAAGGAAATGCAGCGATCTGAACGAATCACCAGTTGCCAAACATATAAAATTATTACATTAAAACATCTATGGCAGATTATAATTCTTGCTTCAATATATCACTTACCTTAAAGTAACTAGCAATCTGGTTTTGGGCGATAATACATCACTTCTAGTCGGTTGTTTTAAAAGTAGCGGACCAATCATTGCCAATAGTGTTTCGAATTCGTCCATATTCATCCTGCGAAAATTGAAGAAAGATTCCTCATCGGTTAGCTGCATTTCGATGCAAATTACCGGCCGCCATATAGGAGGGTTTATTACCTATATGTAACTTTATTCTCTGATATTGCTCCTACATTTGAGCCGTCCGGATATTATTATTGACTTTACTCTTTAAAGTTATTTGAGCGACTAAATTTATTCAATACATTAGAATGATGTTTATTCTACCCTACTATACATTACGCTATATTAATATTAATATTTTATATAATAAAAAAAGCTTATTGCTGCATAGCGTTTATTGACATTACTTCAGAAACATATTTGTCTACAGGCATCACTTCGGAAACAAGTTCGGTAACATGCATTGAGATTTAACCAGTGTCTACCAATTAATTACAGGTAGTGACAAAATTCTTGTGAACGAATTTAATAATCAATAGAAAATTTATTTCAAAACAGATTTAATTATTTATTTTCATTATGTAACCCCTTATTATAGTAGATATGACGGCATCTCTTACTCCATGACTTAACTTAACAGCACTCGGTTGATCATATATTTGGGTAGAGGTCAATATCTCTTCCCAAATGACTTTTTTTAGTCCTTCAATAGTCTTTGAATTTCTTTTGTTGACTCGATTGTTAAGATAACCCCAATGACGTAATCAAGTGGGTCTATATCTGGACTGTTGGGTATCCATTACTCTGGAGTTATGAATGGTATTTTTTGTGTAGGAAGAAAGTCCAGAAGTCCAGAAGAAGAAAGTCGAACTTACTAGAAATTATGTATACGATTATGGCGTCCCACGAATTAGTTGGTAAGCCCAACATTTTCAACTGATTGAAACTTTGATTTATGGTGTCGATCGCTGTTCGGGTAGTGGTTGCTGCTTTTAATGCGGTGAGATTTGGTAACGAGAATAATTTTTTGAACTGCGCAGTAATAAGCACCCTCGTATTACCGTATCGATTTGATAATAACTCGAGCCAGCCGGCGATGGCCCCTTTAAAGATGGGTAAATTAATCGTTGGTATTTGAAATTTATGGCATACCGACGGATTGGCTTCCCTTGTACTTCCATGTTCTTGTATTTGCCGCTCAAACTTACTCATTGTAGACCGAAACATAGCTTCGCTTTCGTATACGATATCTTCCGTATCTGGAAGTTCTTCGCCGGTCGAATCGAGAGCGTTGTAATGGTGTTCCATGAATCGCTCGAACGTGCTTTCCAATTCTCGCTTTTACGTTTGTAATTCGGCGATGTGGGCCGTTTTTTCATTCCATTTATATACTTGAGCGATCTTTTCAATGAATTCAGCTCCACGGTGCGTCTCTTTACAAATTCCATCTCTCGAGTTGTCGTTTGGGAAAAATGAAATTCATAATTATTTCGGAGGTTAGGTTCGATGTTTGAACGAGAAAAATTGCGTTACGATTTTCGGACGATGTTTGGCTGTTTGTAGAACGTGCGGATGAAGGCCATTGTTGATAACCGATGCAAAACGAACGACGTTACAAGGCTGCACAACGAGAGAAGAAAACGCTATGCGCGATACACGAGGTGGTTAAGAGGTTGTATGAAAAAATGTTTAGATAACCAATTTTTGTAAATTGGCATAATAGCGTTGCCAATAAGGACTTTATTGGAATATATGTGCCTACTATAAAAATAAAAAAATAAAAATTACGTAAATGAACATGGAATTTGTATGATAATATATTATCAAACTGCTGATCAAACTTGCTAGATACAGTATCGCTCACAACTGTCCCAATGTTCCTCAAAAACTTAATGTCGCTAATATAGTGGAGCATGTAAATAAGTTTGATGTTATTATAATTTTAAATAGAATGAAACGCATTGGTAAATCATTATTAATTAATATTTTTCAAAATTTTATTTGTTTATATTTTATATGACAATAATTACAAATATATCCATTGGGACAGTTAAGGCCCATGCCACTTAATATTTGGTGTGCCCACCTTTTGCAGCAATCACGGCTTCAATTCTACTTGGCATACTTTGGACCCAGGCTGCACATTCTTCTTTCGTTATTGCTGACCAAGATTCTTGCACTCTATCCCACTGTTGATCCATAGACGTGACCTTTGTTGCATAGGCATTCAATCATCTCTTCAAGGTAACCCACAAGTGCTCAATTGGGTTTAAGTCTGGCGATTGGGGAGGCCATTCAAGAGTTTTGATTTTATTTGCCTTCAACCAATTCTTCGCTACTTTTGACTTGTGTTTTGGATCGTTATCCTGTTGAAAAACAACGTCCTTTCTGGCCAATCCCATATTCCTCTTGAAATGACTTGTTGAGTTCTTCAGATGATTTGTCAAAATCTCGCAATACATCACACCCGTCATTTTTCCATCAATGCGACATACATTTCCTACACCATCATGGATCATACACCCCCATATCATTAATGAGCCGCCACCGTGTTTAATTGTTCCTTCAATATGCTTTGGCAACAATCTTTCGTTTTTGCGTCTCCAACACCAGTTTATTCCATCTGACATATACCTATTAATTTTTGTTTCGTCACTCCATATAACTTTCTTCCAATCTTCTACCGTCCAATTACGGTGCTTTTTGGCGAAGTCCAAACGCTTTTTAATATTTATTTGTGAGAGAAGTGGTTTTCGCACTTTGTTCTATATTATTGGGACAGTTATGAGCGATACTGTATATCCTTAATTCTAGAGGTCCATTTATCACTCGTTATTTCAAAACAATGTGGAGAAACAAAATTCTAAAATGTTTGCAACGAGTAATAATTGTTGACCAAATATGTAGTGAGCCTTAAATAATAAGTCCACTGCATCAATGAATGCGTATTTCTTAGGTAAAATTACGAGTTCTTTTTCAATGCATATATAAAAGTTTGATACGGTCAATTTATTTTCCCATTCAGCAATAATGTATGGGTGCATAAATCCTGGTTCCATTAAGTCCTCATTAGTTAGGCTAAGCTAAGGACGAAAATATATGTATGAGAAAATAAGTAACTTTTACTTGTTTATTTTCTTTCTTAAAAACAATTTGTTTATAATTGAACTAAATCTTTCTCTTCGGACATTGGCAGAAGATTTTCCAACGACAACTTGCGGTAAAATATTTACTGAGTACAATAATTGTTGGCAAGATGGAAGCAATTCTGTGAAACGAATAGATTTTAATAATTAACTGAATGACAATTATTAATTTATCGCCTGTTACCATCAATTTCAGGCAATCCTTTAAAATTTCGATCTTTCGTTTCCAAAACAATTTTACAGACGTGTGGCGAACAAAGGTTCCACCTATTTCTTAAATTCGAAGGTTTCGTAAGAAATCTTAGCTCAAAGTCATCGAGTATCTGCAATAGTAACCAGAAAATAAGATTTCTATTACATTAATTAAGGTTGTTGTGACCTCCTGTGTTGGGGAGACGAGGTCTTATTAGGGAACAGTTCATTTTTTAATTTTGTTTTATTTATTAAAGGTAATTATTCGCCTGCATTTAATTAGATTTTGTGGGTGGTTCTAAAAGAGGTTATTTTTCATTTCACTTCACATTTTCCGAATCCGATCAATGATAATGAGAATTTTGTCAAAATCGGTGCTCCTATTTTAAAATAAATATCCGACCTAAACAAATTTTAATGACAACCAGTATATACTAAAACGTTCAAAGTAAATCCGTACATTTCAACGACTTTGTTCATCTTATCACTGCCGTCAACAAATGATACAGTTTTCTTTGGATCAACTTCGCGGTGGTGTTCATTTCGTTTTGAACATTTCAGTGAAATATAACCGAAGTCATTACAATGAAAACATCGGGTTCCAAGAGTTTAAAATTACAATTTTGCCTCTCATGCGGCTTTGCACCGCAGTTAAAACATATTCTATCCGCAGTCTTTACGAATTTCTGTCTTTCCGGATTCAATTCGCCTATCGACAATTGTTGGTATGATTGAAATGGCACAGGCGGCCCTCGTTTCGTTTTAATTTTCGACTTAATCAGTTCGTATGTCTCTAATTTTGTTCAAAATTACGTAATTATGTACGTTTGCTTCAATATCGATAAACAATTTATCTGTCCCCTTAAGCAATCTCTTAGCATATGTAAATGTATGTATATCAGTCCAACTCAACACCGTTGCTCTTGCTTGAAGTTCGTCCAAACATTTATTTATATTTTGATTTATTTCCCCATCAAAACTTGGCAACGCTTCTTCTACGTCTCTAAAAGAAAAAACAACATTTGAATCGTATTCATGTTTATTATTTTATTTTCGTTAATTTTCTGTCTCTCTTCGTCGCTTTTAACGGAAATACTCCCGGTACTGCTTTTATGTTCACTGAGTTCTCTCTTTTTACCAGTCGTTTTTTCTCCCAACTCACGTAAGTTTGTTTTTAGTTCGCCTATCGTTTTATTTGAAATTGGAGCGTCATTATATTTATTGTTTTTTTATGACAAACGACCACGTTTAAACAAGATTACGGCTTTTCTTTTTTCTTTTCACAAATAAATTCACTTTTCAGTTGAAGAAACAAAACAAATTCACTGCAACACTTTTAATAGTTTTTCTTTTCTTCACATTCAGTTTTCAATTTTTTAAAAGTTCATCTCATATTGAGCTTCTGTTCATCTCGCGTTGAGCTACTGTTCATCTCGCGTTGAGCCCCCAATTTTGTAGGAATATTATATTTTATTATAATAAGAAATTAAATTTATGATATTATCAAATGAAAATATGCAATAGAGATAAAAATTAGTATTCAACACCGAAATGGTAATGGTTACTTTCTTCATAAAAAAAACCGTCGTCGCGTCGTACCGGTTTGGATTGTCTTCTTCGTTTCGATCTTTCCAATTCTACCGTTCGTCGTTCCGGTTAGTAATCGACTACTTCTTTAGATATTGCTGCGTTTCATCATAATACGTAATACATCGCTCGGTCGTCTCTTTCCCACATATACAACTATATATATATTCCTAAATCAAGAGCATAACAGATGTACAGATTTCATTTATTAATTTTTATGATTTATTTTAGTTACGTCGAGGTTAAACCTCGCTTATATAATTTAAATAATTTTGATACAAACAAATTTGTATCTTCCTGTATCCCTATCTCTCTTTTTCTTATAAAACAACCATTTGACAAACTTACATTAATGCATAGGTCTATTATGCCGGAATTTCATACAATATTCTTTTGATAAAAAAAACGATAACGGGTCTACTTTCATGCATTCAACTGGTGGCTTCGTTTTTTTACTTGTATTTAACCGGAAATATGGTTGACCCACGCCAATTTAGATCGACAAAAAAACGTTGTTGAGTGAAAAATTTTATTTTATGTTGCCCCTTAATCGGACTGGCCGCTGGCTACCGTCCAATTGATAAATCTCGAATTTAATGAATATTGCAGATATTTCGCTCCGACCATAGAGGCCAGTTTTCCCAGCCTCTTAATGCCGTTTCTGGAATTAACAGACGTGTTCATTGAATACAATACATAATATTCGATAGATAATAAACCCGCTACCTTTCTTTTAATTTCCTTAGGTTTTATTTCCGTTGTATCAATCACTACAACGTTTAGTCGTCGAGGAAGCCAGAGCAGAAGGGAAGGAGTGGAACGAAGTGAAGGCTCTGGCCCAGAACAGACTAAGATGGCGGAGATTTATTGATGCCTTATGTTCCCGCGAGGAATAAAAGACTAGATGATGATGATGAATCACTGTGATTCCTGAATTATTTTAATTATTTGTTTCACTATTTATTGAATTTTATTATTACTAAAATTTAGATATAATATATTATTATATCGAATGCGCAAAATGATGAACAATATTTTGTAAGGCACTTAATTAACAAATATTTCCTTTTTTTTAGGTAAAGTAACGCTTCGCCATTTAGGCCTTTCTGATTGACTCTTCTCTGTTCAACTGACGTTTTTTATGACACCCTTGTGTTTTATTAGTTCATCTATTTTTTTGTTTGTTTGTACTTTATCTAAAGCTTCGTATTGAATTTGACATTATATGTTCTACAATTAATTGAGCAATCATTGTTAACAATTAAGAAAAATTTTTCTTTTACAGTTCATGTTTGACTTCAATTGAAAGTCCCCGTAGAACCATATAATGCAATTCCATCTAATTTTGCATTCAATGTGCTTGCATTGTCGTTAAAGCTTTCGGTCAAAGTTTTTAATACCACATTAATGCTATTCATCTGACCGTTAATATCTGCCATTTGTTTCTTCATTTCATCTTCATCTGCTGCAATTGCAGAAGCGCCAAAAGGCAATTTATCTGAGTTGAAGAAACAAACACCATTGAATTACCAATAACTTTATAGTGAATTAGAGGGAATTTATGATAAAAGACGCAACGGATTCCCGTAATTACTATTTTTTATTTACAACAATGTACAAATTTATTTACATTTAATTTAAATCGATTACTAGGGCGGTCGTGCCGAATATCCAATATTACCGAGGGATATGGTTGATCGTCGGTGTATCAAGATCGACTAACTATCGATATTTTTCATAGCCAACGAATACCCGTTGGCTAAATTGTATATCGTCTGCATACCAGATGTCTGAGTGTTATTTATTACACCATATCGAATTCCTTCATTTGGTGGGTCGTGAAGTTGACCAGTGACCAGGTATAGGGTTCGGGTAGAAATGAAAAAGAGTTCGGCTATCTTAAGCCTATTTTATTTACATTTAATAATTTCATAAGTATAAAATTAATACGAGTATAAATTATTCTAGAATAAAAACAATAAGTACAATATGACTGATCGCTATGCGATGTCTTCTGACCGGCGGTTGTATGAAACGAATTTTGGGTCGATCAGTAAATCGTTCGATGGCTGATCGTTGATTGAATTTGGTCGATCAATAAATCATTCGATGGTTGATCGCTGATTGCATTTTTGACGGTCAATAAATCTTTTGACTGTTGACCACTGATTGCATTTTTGATGATCAATAAATCATTTGACGGTTGATCATTAGTTGGGTTCTGTCGATCGATGAATCATTTGACGGTCGATCGTTGATTGTGATTTCGATGATCAATGAATCATTTGACGGTTGATCATTAGTTGGGTTTTGGTCGATTGATAAGTCTCGTTGACGGTTGATCAATTTTATCGTGGTGACGTTAGATCGTTTGTTTGCGGGTGTGTTGCGGTGTTGGTGGGGTTCGGATCGCTGTTTAAAGTGAATCGTTCCAGCTGCGCTTATAAGAGCACGATTCGCGGCACTTGGTTGCCGCCTGGCCGTATCTGGCGTGGTACGAGCAATATCCGGTTCGCACTCGGTCGCTTTGAACCAGGGAGCTAGCTGGCGTTGGGGTCCGCGTTGTTTTTTCCGGGCGAACTACCCGTGACCGTCCTCGAGTTACGGCTCGTTTGCTTGGTGCTGCAGATGGTGTGGTTGTCGCAATCCATCTGGTTATCCGTAGGTCCCTGACGGCTTTTCGTACCGTCCCCAATTCCTGGGCTAGGACGTCCACCCGTATTTCTAGCGCCCGCATTATGTGGAACAATTGGTCCACTTTTTCCTCCGTCGTGTGTCGAGGGCATACAGCCGAGACCGGGTCCGGAGTTCCTTTTGTAAATAGCTCGAGGTCCATGGTTGTGACTGCTGCGGTGATGTTGAAGGCTGAACTGAATTATCCGGTTTGGGGTCCTCCAAATCGTTGCCCGACGCGGCGGACTGGTTCGATGGGGATTCCGATCGGCTTGATTTCCCCAATTGTATCGTCAACCGAGACGTGAATTTTTCGCTCATTGTTTTTTAATCTGTTTAATGTCCGTGCGGAAACAGATTTGGTGCTACGCGACGTAAATTGGACTTTGCCCTGAATTGGTATTAAAGCTCGATTTTTGTGCAAGGAAAAGGTTTTTTACACCCGCGTTCGAACAACTATTATCTAAAAGAAGGAAGAAAAAAAATGTTCCGCGTATTAAAATTGCTTCAATAAATAACAAAGGGCCTGGCCAGTTTTTATCGATCGCACAACACTTACCGATAATCGTCGATTTAAAAAACAATCACTTGTTATCTTTATCTTACTACAATTAGTCTACGGTAGTGATTTTTCGAATTGATTTTACGCACTTCGCGTGTTCTGGGTATTACTACCCGTGTCGGGGTCACCAATATAGTGAATTAAAGGGAATTTATGATAAAAGACGCCGTAATTACTATTTTTTATTTACAACAATGTACAAATTTATTTACATTTAATTTAAATCGATTACTAGGGCGGTCGTGCCGAATATCCACTATTACCGAGGGATATGGTTGAGCGACGGTGAAATATTTTCAGATGGTGAGCAAGGCTGCCACAACTTGTTCAGCACTTTCCTGTTGATCGATTATCTGTTGTTGCGGCTGGTCGAAATCATTACCGAATATTTTATAGTTATCTAACGCCAAATTATTGAATGCCAGTGAAATATAACTTTTATATTTTACAACGGATTTTGATAAGCATACGCTTATTTTCTTTATAATAGATCAGGCCTTCAACACGTAATAAAGAAACCGAGTCTAAACACATGTTTTCGCCGTGTAATTCACAGTACAAAAATTTTTTTTCTAAATGTTGCTAAAATTGATGCAAATTTTGAGATAAATTAATAAATAGTGCCTTAACCGATAATCTTATTGGAAATTGTGTTACTGTTAATACATGAAATTCAATTACCTTTAATTCAATAGAACATTCTTTGCAATCGCCAACTGGAACCGGAGATATCTCGAATTAAGTGAAGTCCCTTTTTTTTAAATGAAAAATATGGAAATTTGACAATATCTCGAAAACTGTTCTACTTTCTATTTTTTTGATATTTTTTTCGGATTCAGCACACGATTATAAGAAATCACTCTATGGCAGTGTGGGCCTAAAAATAGCCTGAATTCTGTAAACTAGTGTAATCTAAAGGAACAAAAAAAACGTTGCCGGTATTATTTGCAACACTGTTTGAATAATCTGTTGTTTTTTTTTAACAAAATTTCGATGATTGACTGCTAGAAGTATAATATATCGTACGGATGAATGATAATGTTGACGAATTATTTAGTTGCCTTGCGATCACTCTTGTTTTCCACTTTTTGTGTAGAAATATCAATCCGCCAATGCAAATTATTGTCAAGACTGTCACTGAGATTATTAGTATTTAAATATTTTTGATTCACTGTTTAACACTATTGGGGTCACCACTGTAAAGGTTCCTAGCTAGATCCCTTTACTTTAATAATATATAAAAAGTGTTCGATCGATCTGAGTGTTTAAATACGACTATTTTTATTAATTAAAAATACAATATAAGTTTTAAACTTACTGACTATGCTTAATATTATTGAAGACAAGAAATATAAGTTGATTATGCAAAATTTGCATATATTGAAATTTGAACTTATTTTTTATTTATCACAATTCAAAATTGCAATTTGTATTGCAATTTTATATCGGAATTTGTACAGTTCGATTCTGTAACCCTTAGCCGTTTCGGAATGCGAACAGGATTACATGAGTGTTCAATTAAATTTTATTAACCTTTCATTTTACAAATTAAATCTTATACTTAGCTTATATGCTACCCTTGCGGTCCACTGGTGCGATCCGTTGTCCCCGTAAACCTGCCGCCCAGCTAAACCTCGCTTCGGAAGGACAAACGAAACTATTCCCAACGAGTTTTGTTCCCCTGACCACGCTTCCGCCGATCGATTAGCAGTCGAACGTTATTTTTTTGTGAAAATTCAACCAGTCTGCTAGCCGGTTGGTAGAGACGATTCGCCTTTCGGGGATGCGGTGATTTGTTCGCGTAAAATCCAATAAAACCGATGGTTCTCTTTGCAGAACTGAGCCCGTGACGAATAAAAATCGTTTCTTCCCGTGAAACCAGTCACCAAACTAAAACGTCGTCGAAAACTTTTCTTTCTTTTCACAATGGTCCGTTCGCGTTCGCCGTCGAAACTTTTCTCTATTTTCACAATGGTCGGTTCGCGTTCGCCGTCGAAACTTTTCTTTCCCGTCGCCAACATTGTCGCTCTTCGATCACCTTTTCGTTTTGTTTTTTCCATCTGTCAGCCACATATTCAAAATCTGTCAATTCGATCTCCTGTCATTGGTTATATTTTTCGTACTAAATAATGTGCCGGGTGCGTTTTTTCATTGGATGAGGGACCCACCAGTGGACCTCTACCGAGTGGACCGCCGCACATCTCTCAACTAATTTAAATTAATTTTCACATTTGTGGTCCCACAATTTTTGCTTAGTCATCGTCTCAGTCACCACTTTAATCCGACTGTTAATGTTGACGTTGATTTGAACAATGGAGGTATTATATATGGAGACGGCCTAACAAACCAAAAATGTATCATTTTGTGCTTACTGTGACGTAAGACCAGAATCAAGCGTTTATAACTTCGCTACTGAAAAATTCTCTCTCGTATTCTCTTGTAACCGGTTTTTATTTATTATTTTGAGTAAAACGAGGGTGCGAGGTAAAGGCAGGTATATGATACACAAAATTTGTATGCAATTGATATGAAAAGGCTGGGGCCTGATTTGAACGGACCCAACCAAAATTCATGGGCGCAAACCGCTGAATTTATTATTTATTTTTTTCTAGTAGTTGGGAGATTAATGAACGGTCATTATATAAATTAATGCGGCCATTTTTGTCCCCCGTTGTCCGGTAATGTTTATTTGTTGTGTTTGTAAATTTTATTATTTCCAAAATTACGATGTGGATGAAGTTGACTCGTAGCAGGCCCTACTACTTAAAAATACCCTATGATGTAAGTACAATCCAAATTCTAATTAATAAATTTCCAATAAGACATTTTCTTTTCAATATTTTGAGTTAAAAGAACAATAATATCGATGTAATATTGCATTCAAGGTCAAGCATTTATCGACTCGTCCCAACATCAACTATGACCATTTATTAACGACTTGGTTGCTGTGGGAGGGTATTCGACATGTTTTCGGTTTCCGGACCGGTTTCACAAAAAATCACTAGTATTACGAAAAAAATTGTTTTATTTATTGGAGTTTTACTGGATTTAATGTAGCGTTAAGTTTTTGGTAAACCGGCCATTACAGTAGAATTTATATTGTAATTTCATAATTTATAGTAAATAAAAATCAAAATTAATTAAAAAAGCTGTTTTTAATATTTACCGTTCTTCAATTTTGTGTCTTTATTTAAAACTATTAAACTTTAATTTTGTTTATACACAATTTTCATATCAAAAGTTCCTAATATTTGCTAGAGTGCAATCATTCTCCATTATACGAAAGAGATAATAAAGCACCCAAAGCACCTAATTTTTATTAAGTAAAATATAATAAAGTTCAAAGAAGAAATAATAAACTTTAGAAGGTTTGCGGCAACTTGAACCATACACAGTTAAACCTGATGATTTTTATTCGTATAACGAAGTAAAGTTTCTCAGAACTACAATGTGTGCGCGCCGGATTAGTTACATTGAGAAGATAATTTCCTAGCGGGATATTGCATTACCGAATAATCTATACCAGAATTCTTTGTAATCCACATTGCCCTGTTTATGTACTCCTGCATTTAACAAGAGCCCTATAATCGATCTACGTTCTGTTTCGTCAATTTTCTTCCAAGAGCTTCCAAGGATTCTAGGATTCTAGTGAGTTCCACTATTGTTTCTATTACATGTCGATAAAAAAATAGTTCAAAACTATCGATTGGAGAATCAACACGATACCCCAGTGGTAAGACAACTTTGCTATAAATGTCTCTAAATGATCTGGGTTTATTTCTTTCAATCGGTGTTGAATTCGATATGGTTCCATCTTTACCTGAATATAATTCGTATTCTAATTCTTTGTTATTTTCACTTTGACTATCACCATCAAATTCATCCTCAACCTCAGATGTATCTTCCGTACCATGACTTTCATCTTCTAATTCTATATCTAAAGCCACGTTTTCTTCTCCGCATTCAGGATTACTTTCCATATAGGTCATTGCGTCAAGAGCGCGTTGAATTTCTTCCTCACACATGCCGCGATGTCTTAACGCCATATTCCTAAAAATTACAATTACCTAATTGCAACTAATTATATAAGCGGATTTGATGTTACTTACCAAATTTTATTATATAGCGATTCGAGGGTAATTCGGAATGATAAAGCGCAGATACCCATAATCCTATTTTTATTCGTAATTACAAAATATATACAAAGTTTACAAAATATGTACAAATTATTTATGCGGTCAAGTGAACGAAAATCCAAATGAGATACCGGGGGATATTAACGTGCAGCGTATCGAGATCGACTTACTGTTCGATCGATGTTTTTCTTCACAAACAAATACCTTTGTTCGTTGGTTGGAATATGCACCGTCTGCATAATAGATGTCTGGGTTACGAAGTTTATTTAAACGTATCGAATTTCTTCCCTGTCGCCGGTCGTAAATTGCTGACACTATCCAATCGGTCAGATTAGGTGTGTCACATGTAGGATGTTTTTAAATGTGCGCAGGGCTGGCACAATTACTTTAATTTATAGGGTTCGGGTAGAAATGAAAAAGAGTTCGGCTACCTTAAGCCTATTTTATTTACATTTAATAATTACATTTGGGTAAGTATAAAATTAACACGAGTATAAATTATTCTAGAATAAAAACAATAAGTACACTATGACTGATCGCAATGCGATCGATGTCTTCTGGCCGGCGCACAGTGGGGCAGAATCGAAAAAAGCTGGCATTAAATCATTTTTTAAACTTGCACATTTGACTTGGCAATCATTA
>JANTOP010005596.1:0-16945 GCA_027564815.1 Symmerus nobilis
CCGGAAAATGTTTCTCAGTAAGATACATGAGGGTGTCACCTTTATTCAAGGTAAAAGTCCCATCATCCTTTTTACATCCTGTTTCAGGTGTGCTCTCCGCCTTCTGCACATTAGACTTCACGCCACTGATTCGTACTCTTTTCCATGTATAGGACATACTGCTAGTTTATTCATGGTGATAGCATCCTAGTCCCCCCCACGTATGTCTCTTGACTTGGAACACAACACCAGTAGTGGTCTGAAATTGATTTCAGTTATGGCCAGGTAGATCTTGGTTACATTATCCCGGCGAAGCTATCCTTCCTCTGCCATATGCTATTTGCAAAATTACAACAATTTCTTCCTTTCGACTTTATTAAGAACAAGGCAGACCGAATTGTAAATACATTTTCTTAGGAAGATCCTGCAGTTAAAACAAAGCTGAATCAAAATCTTTTTACCCTAATGTGAACTCTACCAGTCCATATTTCCATAGACACAATTTTGTTTCAATTATAATTTCTTGTATCAATTTCCTTACTTCCGTATCCCTATTATTCCCGTGATTTTCCAGAACATGTTCGACATATCCCGACACTAGATTATTTTATATCATTTCAGAAGTTTCCCCAAGTTTCTCAACTTCTTTTCTGCCATTTTCCAATTTTCCCCGATCATTCTTAAGGTAAATTTATTTATAAAATTCACTAATTATCAAAAATTACCATTTCTCACGTAGCGAACATTTACATCAATTTTTATTATTATTAAATATTTGCCAAGTCGAATTGTGGAAACTTCAAACTATTTGCTATGCTTCCGACGACTTGAACGATAAAATTACTTTTACGACCTATTTTTTGGGACATTCTTCCGATTTTCTTTGAACCCAAATTCCCATGTTAAATTTAATAATTTTGGAGTTTGTATGAGGGCATGAATATGCCCTTGGTGTTAGGCGCTGGGCTCGCCTGGTCGGAGGAACATTTAACACGTAAAACAAAAATAGTTGAATTGATTGAGATTTGTAGTAAAAAAAAAATAAAATAAAATACAATAAATTTATAAAATATATACTTACTCACAACCGTATGGCTTATCATTGAGATGCCGCCGTAAATGAACTTTTAATGTATTATTATGTTTAAATGATTTAAAGCAATATACACATTGAAACGGTGTTCCACTCTTATCAGATTTAAGTGATTGATTTTTCCTTCCTTTTTTCTGGCTATCAATGGGTTGCTCAATAACCTGGCTAGTCGATTCATCCTCCGATTCAACATAAATATAATTCAGTTCAACATCGTGTTGTTCGGTTAACAGATTTGAAATTGTATTACTATCATCACAATTATTGAATGTGTTTAACAATTCAGAATTCGATGGTTCCTCACAATCAGGTGTATCCGAATCGTTTATATTATATATTTGTTCATTGAATTTCGTATTCATTTGATCCACATTCGGGGTAGATTCCAAATGGTCTACAGGTGAATTAGAATTTACGTAAATTTCATCATTAATATCATACGTCATTCCTATCATACGGTCCGATTCAATTTTATTATTGTGCCCATCGTCAGATGTTTCATCAAAATTTAAGTATTCTGATATCGTTTTTGGTGAATCAATACGTTCAGTTTCATTTGAATCGATTGAAGTTTTGATTTCGGTCAGTTTGGATTCATTTCGAGCCATTGATTTTAACAAAATATCAGATTTCTCACATATAGATCGAAATCTTATTGCTATGTCCAATTCGGTAATACATCGATCACATATGTTACGTGGGAAATTACTATCTCGTTCAATCTAGAAAGAGAAGAGTAAATGGTAAGGTTCAACATTTTTCCTTTAATTTCTTCCAGGTGAATCAAGTTCCAGAATCGAACCTTGTGGCAGAGGAGGACCTACTGTTCTTGCAGTCTGAAGAAGTAATTAATATTAATGTAATGTAATTGAGAGACGTACGCAAGATTTATAATTCACAACTCTTTAATTAGAAGGTGTTCTATGCAAACACAAATTAATTGTTGAAAATAAACAAAAAATGAATTTAATATTTTTTATTTAATTCAAGAAATTTCATTTATGTATTCAAATTTATGTATTGTAATTGTCTAATTTTTAATTCATTTTACAATAAATAGAAGCTTTAATTTTTCAGTCATTTATTGCAGAAAATCTCAATTTCGGTTATATTTTTATTAAGAAATCGAAATTTCTGATTATGCGAAATGAAATCTAAGGATATAATGAGGAAACTGGAGAACAAACTTTTTTAAAAATAGCCACCCCCTGATTTTACGGGGGTCGACATAACGGGGCATATATAGAAAACGGTGAATTGTCAGTAAGATAATTATTATATTCTGGAAAATTTGAAACTGAAAACTTTAAAAATGGATTCAAATAGGGGATAACTGCGGTGATCTTATGATATCATTAGGTCAGGCTCTCCCCTCCCAATATATATATTTAAAAACCCGTTTAAAATCGAGTTGTAAAAAATTCAATAAATTCGATCGATTTTTGTTAAAGATTTTGAAATTTGTCAGAAAAGACATTTTCCTTTAATTTTGAAAATCAAATGATCAAAAATTATTTTTAATTAATTAATTTAGTTTCAACAATTTTTTGAAAAAATCAACCGTTTTGCGATTTTCTTGTGGTAAAAAAATCGGTTGTAACCATTGTAACCATTTTTTAACAATCGCGGAAAATTTTAGTTTCCGGGAATTTTTATTGCGGAATCGGAAAATCTAATTATGTAAAATTAAACCTACTGGTGTGGTGAGAAAACTGTAAAACAATTTTATTTAGAAAGTACACCCCCTGATTTTATGAGGGTTAATATAGCGAACATTTAAAAAAAACTGTAATTTTTAAGGGATATTTTTATAATTTCCCGCAAATTTAAAAATTTGAAATTTTCGAAATGAATTCAAATGGACTAAAGTTAGGATGATCTACTAACACCATAATATCAGGGGGCCCCCTCCCAACAAATATTTTTAAAAAATTTCGCTAAAAATCGACTTACAAGAAATTCAATCATTTCAAGGATTTTCTAAGTAAAAAATATTTTCAAAATATTTCAAATTAAGCCCCTGATTTTAGGGCGTTGATACCAGGGGTACATCAGGGAAAATAGCTAAATAACCAACTAAATAATGCCCCTTTTTCGGAAGAGTTAAAATTGCCTATGATGGGATTTCAATATCGAACATCTCGGTATTTAATCAGGATTACCCGATAATTTTGTTCGGATCAAAGAAAATGCAATGATGCAGAATGTTTGTAATGTAGCCGGGGAAAAATACAAATATACGAAAACTAAACCATTTCAGTTATATGCGAAAATTGCCGAAGCTTTCCGAGAGATAGCCACCACTAACAAAAAAAAAACATTTTGTAGAAACATTTTTAATTTCGTAACAATTTAATTATTTGAATGGAAAATTGGTTTCAAAATGTAAAAAACTTTATCCCGAACCTAAATTTCTTGAGCTTTTAAGCTATTGTGGGGCTTTCATAAAAAAATTTCAAACTTGATTAAAATTAAATTTATTCGAATTAAAAATAGATTTCAAAACGCAGAAAATTTTATTCAAAGCTTAAAAATGTCGCTGAGTTCGTAAGTTTATGTGGAGCTTTTATTTGAAAATTTTTAATTTCATCATAATTTAATTATTTGGATGAAAAATATGGCTTAATACCAGCGGCTTGCCGTCGATATTTCCAAAAGGTGTGCAGAATTTTATGTTTTAATGGTCAGAATTTCATCGATTATTAATTTCGGAAAATGTCCCGAAATATTATTTTATATTGGTAATTCTTTCCTTGAGCTTTTGTTTTTTGAAAGCTTTTGCAGGAACATTTTAGATTAGATTACAATTTAAGTATTTATATGAAGCTTTCGATGAGCTTTGGGGACTTAAATTTAGTTTTGTTTGACGAAATATGAAATTTCGGGACAGTAAAATTATTTGAATAACAAATAAGTTTCCATGGTCATAAAATTATTTTCCAAACTAAAACCACTATTCGAGCTTTTAAATTTTCGAAAAGCTGTCGGAGAAAAATTATAAATTTGATTAGAATTAAATTAATCGGATGTAACCTTAAAATAAATATAAAGAAATTTTAATTAAATGGTTTTGTTAAGCGTTCGAGATTTTCGTAGATATTGTTTCAGAAAATATCAAAATTTCACTCAAAATAAATTAATTAGATGAACAATTGCTACCATTTTAACAAGGTTTAAGAGACGGTGGTCGACCTCAGCTAGTTTTCACTTCAAGCCACAAATTACCGACAAAATTTACTGTTCTTTACGATTAAAAAATTAAGTTATTAGATGGCTCAAGTCATCCTCTATTCGAATCTATATCGAAATTTCGTAATTTAATAATTCCTGTGAAATTATATTCATTTTCCTGAAGAGTACTCGTTTTTCAATTTTTTTTCATATATCGAACGTCCTAAAAGCAGGTGTTCCTCACTGTACCTTTACGTTCAATTTAGCATCAAATTTTCTAATTTACTTAATAGATCCCAGAAATAAAAGATATCAGATCGGAGTTTTAAAAATTTTTTTGGTAGCCTTCCGGAAGGAAAATGATTAAAATGAAAATGAGGAAATGACCGTAAGGAATCAGGAAATTCATCGTATAAAAAATTTGTTGGGAATAATAAACCCCTTATAATTCCATAAAACATGGAAATCAAAAAATCCCAAAGCACTTCCTAGAAAATCGATTGGGAAAAATTCGAAAAAAATTTATTTTTCAATATTTTGAATTAGATTTGATTAAGAGATTCATTTTTCTATCGAACAAAATCAAAACCTTAAGCGGTTTTCCCAAAAATTCTATTTTAAAACAGACGCCAAAAACTTGGTTCCTACAATTCCAATAATCTTATCGATTTACTCGGGTCGATTTTTGAAATATTACATTTCTACTCATTCCAATTCGAAATTAACGAACAATAAGTCGTATGACAGGGTTAAATTAACCTTCATAAGGGGGTGGTTCCAATTCGAAAATAGGAAGTTAATTAAATCAGGCGCAAGCAGGGTAAAGGCCTCAATTAAGTAGTTGGACCATATTTCAGAAGGTGTGATCTGCGCCCTCCGCGCATTGGACTGCATGCCATTGGTTAATACGAATAAAATTATGTCCCGAATCCAAAGCATTCTCTGAGCTTTTAAGCTCTTGGAGGCTAACCAACCATCGTTGAGCTCTCGTTTCGTTACAGTTAAATTATTTGGATGTTTCAATACGAACTTTTGCAGAGATTTTGTAGGAACTTCTCAGATTTGATTAATATTTAATTATCCGGATTAAAATTAGATTTCGAAGCGAACAAAATTTTAATCAAAACTAAAAGCTTCTCTACATATTTTTAAATTTATTCAAAGCTTCAAAGCTTAACGGTGGAATCGACTTCGAATTCGAATAATTTATTCAAAGCTTAAAATCGACAGTGTACTGTAACGGTGGAGAATGGACAATCTACAGTCTAGAGATTTAGACATTATTAATATTTTTGGAAGATGATGAGTCCTACCCTTTGGAGGAGGATCGTAATATGTTAAAAAATCGTGTTACCGAGGATGCAATGATTATTGTCAGTATATCACCGATATTATCCAACAAATTCTTGTTTTAACTGGGCTTTGGTATAGTTTTTGGTCTTCACTATTAAAAAAAGTGTATCCCGGTCGTTATGACCCAGAATTATATAATCCAGAATTTTGTACTGCAAGCTGCACCGCTTTATACGAATTGGTCCACTTAACAAGACGTTAGAAGAAGAAGAACAGTTAGAAAAATAGCTAATAATATGGCAGCTGGTGTACCGTTGAGGGAAGGTTAAATCCAGAAATTAGGAAATTGTAAGAAGTATTGTAAATAATTTTATTAATTTCATTAAATAATTTTATTTCAATTTGAGGTTACCACTCATTGTGGGATTGAATCGAAGGGAATTAAAGGACAACATTGTTATATTGATGGGTCGATGGAGAAGTTTTGTCGGGCCACCATAAGATAACCAATCGAAGGAAATAAAAAGGGAATATTAGACTTTAATCTGGCATACCGAAAAGGTTGGAAAGGTTAGTGTTTAAACATTAATTTTTATTAATAAAATGTCGATCAATTTTCAATAATTTAAACCAGACAAATCGATAGATACATTCAGAACCGATCGGTTTGAATAATTCAATGACCAAAATTAGAACCCCAATTCTTTAAACGTCTTTCTCTCCTTTTGGATCCGATATTAACTTCACTTAATGAAAATTCGACTAAAACGAAAGCAAGAGCGGGCACTGTCCGTTTTGTCTCATCCTAGATAGGTAAAGAGAGAGCATCAGGGGCCCTATGTGATCCCGCGTAAATTATGATCATTTAATAACCTGACTGAAATGAGCTCTGGAAATATGACAGAGGAATGAGTCGATAGAATTTGCAATTTTCAATGACATATGGAAAAAATGAAAGACGCATCTACTAAGTAGTGAAATAAATTGTTTAGTTAACATGTTCCTATGTGAGAAATATTTCTTTTCAATAGCTGTAATTGCCACAATTATCAATGCATCTTTTTAAATAAAATCGGCAATTTAGCATATATGTACGAACGCTAGAAATAATCAGGGAAATTTTAGGTAAAGTAGGAAGTTGGTAAAGTTGAAAAAATAGGTGAAATTCGGGTTATAGCCAGAATAAGTCTGCCAAGTTCCAAGAAAGACCAGAATAATCGGAAAATGGTCGAGAAAATTTGGAAACAGAAAGAAGTCGGAAGAGAATTTAGGAAATTTTTCCAACTTATCCCTTTCCGTTTCTCTTTCTTTTTACAGTATTTTCCGGACTTATCTAGACTTATTTTTTCCGGTCTTTGACCATCTTTTCTGGACCCTCCGATTGTCTCAGATTTAGTACCGAATTTTCCACCGAGTCATTTCGTTTGTATTCCAAATTATTAGGAATTTTACTGCCTTTACCCCCGTAATTTTCAAAGAATTTGCACGATTCTTGTCCGACATTATGACACCTTCTGATGTGTGTGTGGGAAAAGCGTCATGTATATTAGAGACGAACATTGCCTCAGCGTATAAATGACGTGCGTTTAGCGATCTAGGGCCTGGCAGTCACACTTCATCAGGCAGGATTGAATCTTTAGATTGTTTTCCAATTTTAATTGAAGCCTAAAATAAGAAATGTCCTTGAAGCAAATGAATAATTAAATAAATAAATAAATAATTAATAATAAATGCGGTCACCCAGCCCAATATACAACGTATCGTGGACCAATGCCCCTATGGCTCTATCGTGGATATTAAGGACGACTTGACAGGCCGTACTTACAAAAGATTAAACATAGCTTCCAATGGAACACCGACATCAGAAACATAGGATCAACCAAAGAATTTATCACTCCGACAATGGTCGGGAAGGAGCCAAACATTATCTAGCGCATAGCTTTGAACATTAGTACTCCAAATCTATTAGATCCAATCTCACGGGTCCCCAATTAAACTTATTCTAATAATTAAAAATTAAAATTACCCGAATGTTGGCGCAAAGCATAATCTTCTCACAATACATGACGCTCTTCCGATCATATTCGAATATCGAACTTAATTCACCAGTTCCCAGACACACCCGACAAATATATGGCCAATCTAACGTTGAAATTAAATTCGTCATGGAAGCTATATTTCTAGAAAATCTCTATTCTGTCCGAATTTTTAATCCAAATCCAAAATTTAATTATGAAAACAAAACAAAGCCAGTTGATCGTTTGACATTTAACGATATTCAGCGGATGGAAGGTCTTCTGAAATTCCATTAAGCTGTTGGCAACACTATAGTTAATTTTTGAACTGTCAAAATTGTAAACATTGTGAAATTGCACAAAACTGTTGAAATTTCGTTTATAAATATGTGAATTTCGTTGATAAAATTCCGAATTAATTCAATTTAAAATTAAATAATTAAACTAGTCAAAATGCCGGTTTCCGAATTAATAACCGGTTTGGCTGATAACACCTTTTTCACAGCCGGTTTTGGTTTGTTCACCGTTGGTGCATCGGCGGCCGTATTGCGTAAGGGTCTTCAGGGAGCGTTGATATTCTTCCGTCGAAATTACATGATCACATTAGAAGTGCCGTGCCGTGACAAATCGTACCAATGGCTACTGCATTGGATTACGAAAAAGGGTGCCCGGAAGACGCAACATTTAAGCGTTGAGACGTCATTCGAACAGAAAGATACCGGTCACGTAAAGACGAAGTATGAATTTATACCGAGCATTGGAACCCACATCATGCGATTTCGAAATACTTGGATTCGGGTAGATCGGACTAGGGAATCGCATACATTAGATTTACATGCTGGTGTTCCATGGGAAACGGTTCAGTTGACCGCTTTTGGACGGGATCGACAAATGTATTATCATATTCTGGAAGAAGGTTTGATTCGTTTGTCGGATTTCTTATTAAATCAAATTGTTAATTATATTTTTTTAAGCTAGAGAACTAGCCCTCCAGTACACCGAAGGGAAAACATTAATGTACACAGCTATGGGTTCGGAATGGAGACAGTTTGGTCAGCCGAGGAAACGTCGACCCTTAAAATCGGTTGTATTGGATGACGGCGTCTCCCAGGATATATTAAAAGATTGTTTAGAATTCATCAGTACGTCGCAATGGTATTCCGATCGTGGTATTCCATATCGTCGAGGTTACTTACTTCATGGACCACCTGGTTGTGGGAAATCAAGTTTTATAACAGCTCTAGCCGGTGAAATTGAGTTTGGCATTTGCTTGCTAAATTTGAGTGAACGGGGATTAACCGATGATCGATTAAATCATTTATTGAAGTTGAATTAATCATTTCGTTCGTTTTATGAATTATTACTTTCTGTTTCATTTTTAGTGTAGCTCCTGAACAAACGATTATCTTATTGGAGGATATCGATGCCGCTTTTGTGTCTCGGGAAGATACCCAGTCTCAGAAAGCAGCGTTTGATGGATTGAATCGGGTAACGTTTAGTGGATTATTGAATTGCTTAGATGGGGTAGCTTCAACAGAGGCTAGAATTGTTTTTATGACAACGAATTATCTAGAAAGGTTTGGAAACTATTTTTTCCATTTTGATTTCCTATTCGAATAATTATTTTTCTTGAAGATTGGATCCAGCTCTTATCCGACCGGGTAGAGTTGATGTTAAGAAATTCATTGGGTTCTGTACCCCACACCAAATCGAACAAATGTATAGACGATTTTATAATGGAACGGATGTGGATCAGGAAGCTAGGTCTTTCACCGATAAGGTAGTTTCATTTAATAGAAAAGTAAGTCCCGCCCAAATACAAGGTTACTTTATGATACATAAAGCATCCGATTATCAAATTATCATAGATAATATTGAACAGATTTGGGATGATAAGAGATGAAAGTTTCTATATTATATTAATTTTTTTAGTTTACAATAAAAAGTGAAATTCAACTTTTACAATTCAAATTTTACAAATTCCTCTCATTTTTTCTTTTTTTCTACACTCCCCGATTTCTTGCCTTTACCCTTTTTCGGAGCATATGGTCCCAATTGTAATCGAATCATTAGCTCCCGCCACCACATTTGTATCTTCTTGGCGGCCCGATGTTTTAATAATTCTAATGCTTTTCGTTCCATTTCTTGATGTTGCTTCTCTCGATATTCAACGATTAAACATCGACGTTCTTCGATCAATTGTTTTATTTCAACGTTTTTCTGGACACAATCTTCATGTTCCGTCTTCAAAACGCTTATCATCTCACGTAATTTGATGGTGTCCTCCCGATGTCTGACGATCCATGTTTCGATTTGTTGTTTGAAGGATGTAATTTTAAAATTTACAAAATCTGGAAGATTTCCTTGTCGTATTAAAATTTTTCTTTTAATCGATAGATACTAACTTTCAATTTCATTAATCGCTAGATGTTCATTATCGTGTTCCGTTAAATAATTCTTTCTCGATTCGGATAATCTATATTCTTCACCTTCGGTTATAGTTTTCACTTGTTCCAACCGTTGTTCTTCCCATTTTGTTATTAAATTCTCTTTTAACTCGCATTCTAACACAGTATCCTTAAATAAATTTCAAACCCATCGTTAAATAACTTAATTAGTTTAACTCATCTTACCAATTTTAGATTCATCAAATCACCAATACGTTCATGATATGATTTTTTCATTTCCGCTGCCTCGCATTGCAACCGTTTCAGATTGGTGTGTAAGCTCTCCAATTCTTCCTTTTGTTCGGTAAATTTCGAAATCAATTCAAACTCTCGACGAGCCGCCTGTTGTCTATCATCAATATATTTCGTTAGGCAGCTAAACGATTTCTTAATGTTTAATTCGATAAGACAATCCGCTAGGGCGTGACGGATTTCTTCTCTGAAATAAATAGAAGGAATTAAGTTTCTAAATTTTAGTTTTTTTAATACTTACACATCGGATTCAAATTTTACAGCCGATATCCGTGTTAAAGTACTGTAAACCGGTTCCAGAGTTGACTTATCGAATAACTTAATTTTATCTTTTGCATGATCAATGAGATTACTGATCGGAAATGGTTTATACTTTTCACTATTCGATAAGGGAAATCCTTTGTTGAGGATGTACAGTGCATCAATCACATTTGATAGTGCAGTTTGTACCATAAAACATTCAATTGAGGATAGATTCTTCGCAGGGATGTCTACTGAATTTGGTTTAGGTGTTTGGATTATATAAATTAAATATTTGATAAGTGAAATTGCTTCTTGATTATTTTCATTTTCATCCATAATTTTCTTAAAAAGTATACCGCCGTATATAATTCCTGTTTTATCGATATAGTACGAAGAGGTCGTTGGTTACCGTTAGAAATTCATACACACGCGCAATATATCCTAAATTATCCTACTTCATCTCTTTACTGTATGATAAAGCTTCGATTTGAAAGGAAAAATTGATTAGGAATTTCTAATTTCATTTCTTATTTAATTTTTAAGATAAATCATAAATCGTGGTAATTTCAGATGGTGGAAAAAAATATTTCCCGCGAAGGAACCTTATCGTTGAATATTTTATTTGGCATGAGAACCTTTGGCAAAATCGAAGATACATACATGCAGAATTGTTCTCAAATAATCAATTGAACAAATTAAATTTTCGAAATTTTAAAAAATTCAACCTCCGAATTTTTGTTAAGGGATGGATTTTTAAGATGCAAAAATCTTTTGAGAAATCTTCGATTTTTCTTGTAATTAATAATTTCATTTGTCAATTTTAAGAAATGGGAATCTTTCGCAAAATCGAAGATTTTGCTTGTAATTTTGATTGAATTTTTCAAGAATTTTCTTCGTGACATGGAAAATCTAATTACGCAGAATTAATCTCAAATAATCAAATGAATAAAATGAATTCGCAAAATAAAAAAGAATCAACCCCCGAATTTTTGTCAGGGGTAGAATATCGGTTTTTAAGAAACAATAATCTTTCGCAAAATCTTCGATTTTGCATGTGATTAATGATTCGATTTTCTAAGATATTTCTTCCGAACATGGAAAATCTAATTACGTAGAATTGTTCTCAGATAATCGGATGAACAAATTAAATTCTCGAAATTGAAAAAAAGTCAACCCCCGAATTTTGTTGTAGGTGAAATATAGATTTTTAAGATATGGCAAACTTTAGCAAAATCAAAGATTTTGCTTGTAATTAATAATTGAATTTTCCAAGAATTTTCCTCGGTACATGGAAAATCTAATTACGTAGAATTGTTCTCAGATAATCGAAAGAACGGATTAAATTCTCGAGATTTTAATGAAATCAACCCCCGAACTTTGGTAAGGGGCGAAATATCGATTTTTGAAAACCTTACGCAAAATCTTTGATTTTGCTTGTGATTCGATTTTCTAAGAATTTTCATCGGGACATGGAAAATCTAATTACGTAGAATTGTTCTCAGATAATCGAATGAACAAATTAAGTTCTCGAATTTTGAAAAAGGCAACCCCCGAATTTTGTTGGGGGCGACATATAGAATTTTAAGATATGAGAAACTTTAGCAAAATCGAAGATTTTGCTTGTAATTAATAATTGCATTTTTCAAGAATTTTCTTCCGGACATGGAAAATCTAATTACGTAGAATTGTTCTTAGATTATCAAAAGAATAGATTATATTCTCGAGATTTTAATGAAATCAACCCCCGAATTTTGGTAAGGGGCGGAATATCGATTTTTAAGAAATGAGAACCTTTCGCAAAATCTTCGATTTTGCTTGTGATTAATAATTCGATTTTCTAAGAATTTTCTTCCGAACATGAAAAATCTAATTAAGTAGAATTGTTCTCAGATAATCGGATGAACAAATTAAATTCTCGAAATTGAAATAAAGTCAACCCCTGAATTTTGTTGGGGGTGAAATATAGATTTTTAAGATATGAGAATCTTTAGCAAAATCGAAGATTTTGCTTGTAATTAATAATTGAATTTTCCAAGAATTTTCTTCGGGACATGGAAAATCTAATTACGTAGAATTGTTCTCAGATAATCGAATGAACAGATTAAATTCTCGAGATTTTAAAGACTTGTCCGACTCTCTCGATTTTTCTCATTTTTCCCGAATTTATTCGTTATTTATTCGAAAAAAATCGGAGAAAAGCCCGGTAAATATTTAAAAAGTCAGATAATGGAGAATTAATTAGAATAAAGTTTATAAAAAAATAGTGGTATGGTTAATTCAATTATCTCGAAATTTTAAAACTTCTGGACTTTTTAGCTTTAGATGTTTTAGTGGCTCATCTTGTTTCAATGAACGCTACGGTTATAATTATAGTTGATTGGTCAAATTAATTTCAAAAAAGAACCGGGTGGCCAACAACTCAATAGTAAAGCCCTTATCCCTGCATTATCATCTTTACGTTTTTTTTTAAATGAGACCTGTCAATCAGTCTTTTAATTCAGAAGAGCTTTTGTGGTATAAACAGACTCAAAATTTAATTAATTATTAATTTATACGAATTGTACAATAATTTATTGAGAAATGAAGATAAATACGTGTTATTTCTTCTTTCCCTTTCCCCCTTTTCCTTTTTTCCCCTTTTTCTTCTTTTTATACGGTCCCAAACCTTTACGTACCATCGTGCCACGCCACCATGCCTAGTAAGAATTTTGAAAATAAAAAATAAAAAGAGGCTTTGTGAAAATTAACAGATAATTTACTTGAAGCCTGCAAGCACAATAGACAAGAAATATTTCAAATTCTTTTTGCTTCACTTTTTCTATTTGCTCCTTGCGATAATCATCAATAAATTGTTGCCTTTTTTCATACTGTAATCTCAATTCATATTCTTCGTATTGAGCTTGTTCCAACGTATACTTCGCCTTATCGATGTCTAATGTTATTTGTTCAATGTCAATTGAATAGCGATTACTCCAATCTTCTGCCTGATCGGCCAATTGTTGGGTATGCAACTCAAGAAATTCTGTAACATTTATTGGATATATAGATCTTTTTAGAATGGATGTACTACTGACACCATCTACTATCTACCTGTAATTAGAACACTATATGATTTGATGTGTTCAGATTCTCCAGCATATTTAGCGGTTTCGCTTTCCCACTTCGCTATTTGTTGTTTGTGATGTTCTACAAATTCAGCATAGTCCATGTCACGGAATGAGTCCATATACCGTTTTTTAATATTCATGGTTAGTTTTTCATCCTAAAAATGGGAAAAATGTTTAAATAATTCGTTTAAAAATTCAAATAATTCCAACTTACGAAAACTATTGATTCTTCATTCTTCAATTCGATTGTAATTTCATTTAAACGATCGTTTAATCTCTCATTTCTGATAGCTTTCCTTAGTTTTGTTTCCAATTTTCCCTTATGGATGTAATCTTCAATGAATTGCTGGGATGAGTAAAAGAAATCCAACCGATTTTGAACGTACGCTTCCAGTACTTGGAACGTATTAAATTCCTTAAGTTCTCTAATTGTATCTTGAAACGTATATTGAATTTCGATTCTAAAATTGAATTTTTATATTGAAATTTCACCATTCAGGGGAAGATAATTTTACGTTTTACATATCCTTGGATATTTTATTAAATAATTTCTGTCTTAAGCAAATTTCAATTGGTTGACCCGTTAGCCCATCAAACACTTGATTGGTTAATGGGATCTTAATTTTCGGGTACACATCCAATTCCAATTGAGTTTTGTACAAATTTGACTTGTGTATTACTTCTAATTTACCGATTGCATCCACTAATATGTTTTCGATTATAAGAATCGGATCAGCAATTGATGTCGGTGGAGTTTCAGTCATGATTTTATGGTAGCGTCATTCAAATTTATGGTAATGGTCAGAATATACCGTTAGTTTGATTCTTTGATTGATATTTTTATTTATAAAATTTCAGATTTGAAAGAATGACTTACTTAAACTCGATTAAGTAATTTCGAACATAGAAGTTACCAATCTGTGAAATGGCTGGATTTTTTATGTACTGATATTTATCAAAAGTCACGGATATCTCGGGTTTTCTGGCCCGTAGATCGATGGAGATTATAATAAAAATTGTAGATCTAAAAATTTCCTATAAAAAAGTTCTGTACGTTTTTTTCGTACAGCCAACCATTTTCGCCGTATAGCGCGAAGCTTCGTATATACGGAATAATTCACTGTAAGGCAAAGCGTATAGTCTTTGTGCATTTTAATAATAAGTTTACAATTATTATTAGTACATAAATAAGGTATAGAGTACAAATAGCTCTTAGAATTCCCCAAAAAAGGGCCCACACGTTGAAAAATATTCAATCTTTCAACTATTGTATCATCTCGATGTGTATTAATTGAGTCTAGCCAGTTTTGTACTATCTATGAAGTGCAGAATTTGATAGTTTCACGATATCAGTTGGTTCCGTATAGTATAGCTCGAAGTATCGTAAGCGCCTTGTCTCTAACCTTTCACGCAAAGAATATGTTTGGCCGTTTCCTCTTCGTCTCGACAGATTTTACACACGTTGTTTTGTGCTAATACCATCTTGTGGAGGTGTTTTTTCAAGTCACAGTGTCCAAATAGTGGTCCTGTAATTTCTTTGATTTAGGTATTCTTTTCGCCGCACATTTTGATATTCCCCAGAAAGCCCATAAAAAGCTAGTCCCGCTCCTAATTTGGCTGGAAGATTGGCTTTTTCGTTGTCCCAACTTCGTTGAACTGGCTTAGGTCGCCTAGGACATTAAGGCAGTTTTGTCAAACTGGTAGGACTCTAGGGCCTTCACAGCTGCCTAGCTGTCAGAAAAGATTACAATTTTATTTTGTTCTTGTATTTCCTGTTAATGCTTTTTCGTATACAGAATTCTATAGCGTAGAACTTCGGCTTGGAAGACGGTGGCTGTCCAAGAGTTTTGGCGAATTGAAATTTTAGTTTTTTACTGAGATTTTACTTCAGCGAACCTAGATTTTAGATTCTGAACCTAGTGGACCGCTTTTCCGACCACTTCGTTCGGCTGGATGTTCGTATTTTGAAGAGTTTTTCAAAATGAAATGCTAGAGTTTTATCACTCGGCATTCCAAAAACTGGGTGCATTTCAACTATGTCAAAGATCTTTGACTGACACTTCCGGTAGTTTGAACGAGCCCCCCCCCCCCCTGCCCCTTGTCATTATTCTGTAGGCCGCCAATTTAGCCTCCTTTTCCACAGTAATGCGAAGAGGAGACAGATTTAGAAGGACCGAGCTAGCGTTATCTAGAACTTTTCTTGTCGTTTTGTTGGCCGTTTTGTGCCACCAGACAAATTGATGTATGTGTTATCATTGGTCTTACTACCGTAATACCATCAGTTCCAAAATAATACCTTAGGCTTTGGGTTGCATGTTCTGCCACAAAGTCTCCGACAGATCCATAAAGACAGTCGGGATTTGTTGGCTATTTTTTTCAGGTGTTGATTCCAGTTCAGATTAGAATCAAGGATAACACCCAAATATTTAGTTTTGTATTGGTGAAGGTAACGATATTGATTTTATTGGGATTAACCCGAAGTCTCTGCGCTTCGCACCAATTTTGTGTAATCGAGAGAGCTTCCTGTAGTCGGTCACGGAGTGGTAGACACTACTTTGCCGTTTACAATTATTATTAGGTCATCTGCGTACCCTATGGTTTCAAAGACACTTGTGGACAGGATTTGCAGTAGCTGGTCGACTATCAGGGACCACAACAATGGGGATAATACTCCTCCTTGTGGACTCGCCACTATTATATCCTATTTCAGAGTGGTCCTGATTCTAGGGGACCTCAGCATGACCTGTATCTAGTCACCTATAGCCGGAACCAGTCCTATTTTATTGGTAGCTGTCTTGATTGATTATTAAAGGCTCAAGTGTACCTATATTCAATTTTATTGACAACACTATGTACTGCAGTCAGTCTATAGTCGATAGAATGGGCCGGAAGACATCACGACAAGCTATTCTTCTTCAAGAAATTAAGAGATCGAGCGTCGTTTTATCACATGCGATGTAAAGTGGATCCACTACGATAGCCCGAAGCGTTAAAAAAATGGGTTAAGCCCGGACAACCATCAACATCAAAAGCGAAGCCCAATATTCATGGAACCAAACTTATGCTCTGTATTTGGTGGGACCAGCTGGGTGTAGTGTACTATGAGCTGCTCCAACTTAACGAATCAATCACAAGACCCCACTACAGAACGCAATTGATGCCTAAAATGCGCAATATGATAAAGTTATTTTGCAGCACGACAACGCTCGGTTGGTTGAATTCGCTCCAATGGGTTGAATTCCATTTAAATGTTGAACAGCTGAAGGGTCAACAATAAACGATCGTTGGGGCATGATGGCTATTTTTGTAAAACGAACAAAGTTGTTTGTAATACTAAACCTAAGA
>JANTOP010005607.1:0-16935 GCA_027564815.1 Symmerus nobilis
CTGGCTTCGAACCTTCGAACCTGCAAACCTCCCTCTTCCAAAGCGAGCGTCATACCCATTATACCATGGAAGAGGTAAATTTAATTAATAGAATAAAAATTAGATTCCAAATTATATAAAATAATTTTTTAAATTAAAGCTTTCAATGTGCTTTCGAGATTTTCAAAGCTTTATTTTGGAAAGAGTTGAAATTTCGTTCAAAAGCCATTATCTTGATAGAAAATAAATTTTTAAACGTAAAAAATTAAGTTCGAAACTTAGAGCTTTCGTTGCGCTTAAAATTGTATCTATAAGCTTTCTGAGAAATTTCCATATTTCATTTAAATTTAATGAATAGGATCAAAATTCGATTCCAAATTATATAAAATAACATTTTAATTTTAAGCTTTCAATAAGCTTTCGAGATTTTTGAAGTTTTGTTTTCAGAGGATTTAAAATTTTGTTAAAGGATCATTATCTGGATAGAAAATAGATTTTAAAACGTGGAAAATAAGTTTCGACAAATAAAGCTTTCTGGGAGCTTTTTAGTTTAGTAAAGCTTTTGTACGAAAAGTTTAATTTTGATATTTTTGTATTTTGCCTCAACTAATTTATAAAGTTCCTGCATCATTCAATTTTTTTTAGATCCGAGACAACTTTCGGGAAATAACGATCAAATGTCAGTCATACACGAGTATAACTAATAATAAACGGGGCGAGTAAATACGGTCGATTACTCAAACCACCACTCCTCTCAGTCTCCTTCTCTACCAAGGAATCGGTACTGGCTGTCATATCTAATTAATATCCCAAATAATAAAAATCAATTCGGATCCCATTAATTTTTCTGACGATCTAATTTAGGTGTTAATCCTTATAGCAAGTTAACACCTACATTTTAAGTAGTAAATTAAATTTGAACATTCACAGATAGTTAGGTCAGAAAACTATCTGTAATTTAGTATTAATTGTCCCGTATAAAATAATAAGAATTCTTTACGTAAAAAAAAATTCCAAATTGATAATAAAATTATATATTGTTAATTCATGTCTCACTTAAATATAGGCTAAACTTTACCAGTTTTCATATAAACACGTCAATAAAATATATATGAAATCGCCAATGCGAGGAAAAAATATTGTTAGATTAGTTTTTGATTTATAAATAATAATTACATCAATTTAATTTATTTTTAAATTATATACTCAGAGAATTATTGTTCTTTTCTAAATCGAGACGTTTGAGAAGTGTTTGATGGGTGATTTATTTACCTCTTCATTAAATAATTAAACAAATAAATTAATTTCAAAATTTTATTATTTTGGAAGACTTAAGATCTAATTACAAGTTGACATTTTATTAACTTAATATCTAATTAAAGATGTCCCTTCAACGGTCGGCGTACAATTGTTGTACGAATATTCACCGCTAATTTGATATCTCCTTTTATTTGTCTTTATTACTTTTCAATCAATTTCTTCATATTTAGACTAACTATCTCTATAATGATCGTGCAAATGATTATTTTTAAAAAAAAAAAAACTCGGATTTTTTCCATCGAATACACAGAAACCCGTAATATAACTGGTTGGAAACAATATTGGAGATGATCGCGTGTGCCAATATTCAATAATTGTCTTACAAGAAAATTAAAGAATTGCACCGCTAATATGTTGATCTTATTTCTCTATATTGATCATTCTCGATCGTTTTCTATCTGTAACCGATTTTTAAGAAATCGGAATATAAATATTGGTTAATTTGATCAAAACCCGAAATTAAAAAGTGAAAGTTTTCTAAAAAAAAAGTAAGCATTTACTTATTTCTTTAAGGCGATCGTGATTATTTGTATGTAATCTTAAGAGGTATGAATGTGTTATGAACGGAATTGATTGATCTAATTATGAATCTCTCGATTGATTAATCTACTTTTCACGTACCCCAATCCTTTCTATTTCTATAATTAATCTGTTGGTATTTAATTCCATCTTCACAGAATGTCCATTGTGATGCCCCGCTAATAGATTCCGCCGCCCTTCCATTAGAACACCGTGGTGCATACGGTCCACCACTACCACCACCACCCGTATATGGAACACCATCCGGTGGTGATCATACCAGTCACAATGAAGTGTTGGACGATCCGTGGCCGTTAGGTGCAACAAATGACAGTCCGCAAATTAAACATTTGCAGGTGCAGTGCGAGAAGACTCATATGCGGGTGAATATCGAATTCGATCGACCATTTTACGGTATGATCTTCTCGAAGGGTTACTATAGTGATGGCCACTGTGTTCACCTGAAACCGGGTACCGGCCATTTAAGCGCAACGTTCGAGATTTTCTTGAACAGTTGCGGTATGAGTAGTTCGGCGAATCATAATGTACAAGCGTATGGGGCACCGACCCCATCCGGTAGTTATGTTGAGAATACGATCATCATCCAGTATGATCCGTACGTGCAGGAAGTATGGGATCAGGTAATCGGAAATCGGAACTTTTTTATTTTACAGTTTTTGAAGATTTTTATTTTCAGGCCCGTAAACTACGGTGTACTTGGTATGATTTCTATGAAAAATCCGTTACATTCCGACCGTTCCAAGTAGATATGTTAAATGCGGTAACCGCTAATTTCCTCGGTGACAATCTCCAATGTTGGATGCAGATACAAGTGGGTAAGGGACCGTGGGCATCCGAAGTATCGGGTATCGTTAAAATTGGACAGACGATGACGATGGTGTTGGCGATCAAGGACGATGAGAATAAGTTTGATATGTTGGTGAGGAACTGTGTCGCGCATGATGGGAAACGAGCTCCAATCCAACTGGTCGATCAGCACGGATGCGTTGTTCGCCCGAAAATTATGAGTAAGTTCCAGAAGATTAAAAACTTTGGACCATCCGCTTCTGTTGTTTCATTCGCCTACTTCCAAGCGTTTAAATTCCCCGACTCAATGAACGTACACTTCCAATGCGTTATACAAGTCTGTCGGTATAATTGTCCGGAACCGAAATGTGGTCATGGACCGAGTATTGGTGGTGAATACGGTCCCCCACAACTAAGCGGTGCTCTGTCCGGTGAATATGGTGCACCAGCGCCTGGTGGTGAATATGGAGCACCGAATGTTCCTGATTACGGACATCCACCCGCATACCCAGATCCTAGACATCCAGCTGATGCATCTGGAGCTTATTCAGAAAATCAACCGGACGTTGTGCCCGCTCCACAAGCTCAAACCTCACAATCAACGTCGGAAAGTTCGAGTAACAATTCACCGGTTAGCTCACCGGCACCACAGTCGAATGGACAACAGAACCCCCAACAACAACAACAACAACAACAGCAACAACAACAGTCACAACAACAGTCACAGTCACAGTCACAACAACCACATGATGATTTTAATCTACCACCACCCCCACCACCTGGTCATTCGGGATACAGTACGGTGAAACGGAAAGATGATCTTGACGATAGTGGAAATTTAGCGATGTTAGGTGGTCGTCCTCGGTCCGTTGAGGGTTTGGATGATTTACGAGGAGCACGACGACGTCGTGAAACAATGACGGTGGTTGTGCGGCCCCGAATCTATAAACGGGCCGCTCAGGAGATGACCGATGTGAATACGAGTCGAATCATACAAGTGGTCGCACCGGGTGACGTGAATTTCGCCCTAAATAACGGTGCGAATAATGAAACGGTTGTCATACAATCAGCGAGATCGGTTGATCCGGAAACGATATGTATGTCGGTGCCCAGCTTTGTTGGCGGTCTGGTTATGTTGTTGCTGGTGTTAGCTGTTGCGTCACTGGTGGCAGCGTTTTTATTCGTTCGCGTTCGACATTTTGATCGAAAGGGGGGATTGTCTAGCGGTTTTGTATCCGAATTTGTTAAAGTTAATTAAGAGATAATTTCTGTTCCGATAATTTTTGTTTTAGTCAAGGTAATATTGATCCGATAGTGAAACGGGATCAGTTGATGATCTCTGGACGAACAGTAAATTTATGATCAATATTACCATCCAAGATAAATGATCTACAGATCGTCCAGTTTTTTCTTCCAGATCTGGTAGATCATTCATTCATTCCAAAGCTATTTTATTTATCATTCGCAGACTGTGTTCCATCTTTTGAATTAAAAATAAAACGGGCAAATTGTGTCCAATTCATCAATCATTTACTTCATTTTTAATTTATTTATTATTAATTTAATTTATTTTTACTAAAATCAAATACGAAAATAAAATTATAAATAAAAAATTACCTCCTTCTAATTAATTTATTTATAAATCGAATTTTGGAAAATTGATAATTATTATTTAATTAATTAATTGTAAATTAAATCCTCTATTTTTATTTTCTGTTCATGAAAGTTTTGAATTCCGAAGGGTTACTTTTAATAAATTATTAGTTATAATTTTAAATTATGTATAATTATTTAATTATATTTATATAGTGTAAATAATAATCATAAAATTAAAATTGGAAAATTAATTAATTATCGTATATAATTAAGGAGATAAATTGGAGAAATTAATTTAAATGAAACAAGGATTATTTGTATGAATTTGATGGGATATGAACCGGGGGAGATTCCATCAAAATAATGGGAAAAATTCGATTGAATAAAAATTAAAAAATTGAATAAATTAAATTATTGTTTTAATTCTTTTTACTTAAAAATTCTACAAGGTCGTATTCTGGAGCATGTATTATCCTAATTACGTCCCCATCCCGCAAAATCATAATACAGAAAAGATTTATAGTTAAGAACTAATGAGACGACTTTGTCAGTTTTTTTTCTTAAAAACTTTCTTCAAATTTACATACATTTCTCTAGACGTTGCCAGAATCTTAATATTCATAGGCAAGGAGACATATTTTTTATATCTATGATCGATTAAGACGCTTATAGTTAAATGTAGGAAACTTCAATAATTTTTTTATGACCACAGAAGTTTTCAGTAATTTATTTTCTAGCTTTGATAATTATTTTGAGGTTTTAAGAAATCTGAATAATTTTTCTGGATTTTACCCCAAAAATGATTTTAGATGAGCACCTCAGCTATAGGATCAATTCGATATGTTTAGATTCTCCTATAGTCCCGAAGAAAAATGTTAAATGGTATTTTAAATCATCGATCGATTGGATCGACTTGTTAATTATGAAAATCATTTTTCTGGTTCTGGATTTTGCCAATTTGGAAGTCAAATAGAGTTTAAATTATTGACATTCTAGAATTAATATTTAAATAAATTGCAATAAATATTCCAAGTCTGTTGCCCTTTTTTTCATTCACCTTTTTAATTCATTTGCCGAAATTTCGTAGACTTTTTGCGACTTTCTATTTTTATAAATCAAAATTTATGACTTTTTCTAATTTCTCGATATTACCTTGCCCCTATTCCCACCTTATCTGGACCTTTCTGACCTTTTCTGATTTCCTAAATTTGCACCCGATTTTTATCCGCCATTTTTTTAATTATTTCAACTTATTCCTGAATGTTTTCTGAAATTTCGAATTCTTGATGATTTTTTTTGAGAAAAATTTGAGAAGTTAAGGAATTCGGAAAAATTAGGTGAATTGTGGTGGAAAAACGGAAAGAATTCTAAAATTTTCGGAAAACGTTCAGTAAAATTGTCAAGTGATGCAAAGTCGGAATGTCGGAGAAATTAAATATTTTGCCCTAATTTTTGCCGAATTTTTTCAAGTCCCATTTCCTTGATTTTTCCGATTTTTTTCGATTGTTGAATTTCGTTCAACTGATTGTTGTCCAATTTTTAATAACGTTCCAGATCTGTTCAGGCCCTTTCCTACTTCCTTCCTACTTTTAATTTAAAGACGGATCTTTGATTGATCAATAACTAATCTTTTTCATAGAGATGGGCAAGTTTATTCCCTAAATCCTGAAACTATTTCCAAAGCAAAACAGGTTAATCCACCAGCTATTGATAAGAAGTTGAATGAGTAAGTTTTAAGGAATTTAGGGACCATACTTCGTATGCACCATTGCGTGAGAGCTTGGCAGAAGCTGTAATGATCGATCTGAGGTTTTTGGTTGTGTAGTTGATCCGACTTCTCATAATCGGTCCGCTGACATATATCATGCAGCTTCTATACCTTTGACTCTTGAAGCAAAGTTTAATAAGTGATTGAGGCCCGTTCAGAAAATAGCTAGGGAATAGCTTTAAGATTTGTGGTCGAAAGGAGCCGTATGTAGCTTGCTGCCTTAAGACCTCAGCCGTTATGCATGAATCAATAAGATTCGTTTTCTCTTAATTATAACTTAATTGATCAAAAAATGGATCCTGCCTTCCATGATCCGTCATTCTATGTATCTGAAAGCAATTATGCTGACAAGGCTTGCTTTCCCTAAGATATTTTTAAACTTTTTCTTGCATTTTGGTTCCAAGCTTAACTTCTATTAGAGATATTTTAAATATATCGGTGAGACGTTTAAACATTTTAAAAAGCTTCTCGGGGTTCTCGAATCATTCAACATTTTCTTTAAATTTGGGTGTGCTTTTCGGGCACTTCTCTAGGGATATCTAGAATATCTAGCTGAGATGTACGTTAGGCTTACTTTATCCGATTCTTAAAACTGACTGTTAATTTCAAATTTTTTTTAAGATTTCAATTCTAAAATTTACCAAAACTGACTAAAAATACATCTGATTATTATAAAATCTCTAAAAAGTCAGAAAGTTCCTTATGAACTTAAGGGCACCCATGAAATTATATCAATAACCGTAAGTTCGATTTGAACGAAAATCGATTTCTGAGATGTACATCATGCACCTATCATAAACATTAATAGCTTCCTAAAATCTGGCAGTTGAATTCGAAATCGTTGTAAAGATATTTTACAAACGTCATCCAAAATTGATTTGAATAAATTGATAATATGTTTTAGAAATATTATGTTGCTATACCGAGTGCTATAAGAAAATAGAAAAAATTGTAAATTATCATAAGAACTTAAAGGTTCCGATGAAATTATTTCAAGAACCGATTACCGGATTCAAATGAAAATCGATATCTGAGGTCCCTCTACTAAAATCAACATGATTTAGGTAAACTTCTCTAATTTCGATTGTTTTTCAAATAATTAATTCGCTTGGATAATTTCTCCGTAATTAACTATGTAGACGAGACGATTTTTTATATTCGTAAATTTTTTATAATTATTTATAAAATTGCAATATTATTTTGTAAAATAATAATTATTTTATATATTTAATAGTTGCGTGAAAAACTATTTTTATTTGTTTAGCCATTTTTCTGAGCGCCAGGGTGGTCTAACCCCTTAAATTACGACATTTGTCCTAGTATTATAAATGATCAGTTGGTTTTAATCTTAATGAGTATGGGTTTTAAAATTCATATCCGTTTTTTTTAAAGAGGCAAGTCCTTTTTTTTTTGGAAAATGGACATGTCCCAATTTCAAAATAAACGAATCGAATACTTGAATCAAAACCAAATCAAAAATATAAATTTTGCTTACAAAGATTATTTGCATTGCTTATGCAAAATTAATATTTAGAAAATTATTGGCTAATCTGGATTGGGTACAAAATCTTTAAAGTCAATTTCGCCTAATGGGACCACTCATACCCCACCTGATTTCAGGTTCATTATAATAATAGTATATTCTCCAAATTGTTGGTTCCAGATCAGTGGCATGCGGTCAATATCTCCATAAGGTGTGCAGAATTTCATATTTTCCTGGGCCAGAAAACACAGAAAGTTGCGTTGACAGTTAGTTACAGATATAAAAATTAAATATCTCGGAAAATTGGGCAATTATATAATAAATATCAGAAATTCGTAAAGGTGACCACCGAGATATTTGAATTTCGAACATGTCGAAATTTAATCTGGATTTCCCGGTTATTTTCTTCGGATCCTAGAAAATGTAATGACGCAAGAAGTTTGTAAATTAGTTGAGAAAAAATACAAAAATATCAAAACTAAAGTTTTCATACAAAAACTCCGCAATAACTGAAAAGCTCCCAGAAAGCTCTATTTTCCGAACATTACTTTTAAAGTTTCAAAATCTATTTTTTATGTAGATAACCAAATTTAAACTTTTCCGAAAAAAAGCTCAAACAATTTCGAAAGCTCATTGAAGGCTTAAAATTAAAATATATTTTTATATAATTTGGAATCGAATTTTTTCCCCATTTATTAAATTTAAATGAAATATGGAATTTTCGTATAACCAAAGCACTAAGTTTAGGAGTTAGTTTCTTACGTTTAGAAATCTATTTTCTATATAGATTACGATTCCTTAACAAAATTTCAAATTTTCCCAAAAAAAAGCTCAACAAATTTCGAAAGCTCAATGAAAGCTTAAAATTAAAATATCATTTTATATAATTTAGAATCAAATTTTAATTTGATTCATTAAATGTAGAAAAAATGTGAGATTTCCGTTAAAAACTTTATCAACCCACTGTAAGCTTAAAGAAAGCTTAAAGTTTAGAACTTCATGTTGTGCGTTTTAAAATCTATTTACTATCCAGATATCGATCCTTTCATGAAATTTTAATTTTTCCTCAAAAAAGAAGCTTGAAAAATCTCGAAAGCTCATTGAAAGCACATATTTATACACAATTTCAGGCCGAAAGCTTAATTTTTCAAGAAAAGACAAAGATAATTTCCATTCAATTCAATTCATTAAAGCTTCGGCAGAAATTTTAATTTTCCACAATGCTTTTAACTTTAAAGCTTTAATGAATAACATAATATTATATTTTAATTAAAAGCTTCGGATAAGCTTGATGATTATTGACAAAGTTATTACATAAAATAATTTCAATTAATCGTGATCTCCGCCTACTGCGCATCTGAATGGAATTTTAGGGAAATAATCCTGATATGATAACTCTACTTAGATTTATTGCCTTACATTAAGCTTACATATGAAAGTGTACCCTCCCAACAGGTGTCTTCTATTTAGTATAGAATTTATATTTTATATTTTTTAATTCATAACAGATTTTAATATTCATTATTTAATAAAGTTATTGATTGATTAATCCATAGCCATCATCATATTCCCATTGCAGTCCTCAATTCTGGCGGCTTCATGCTGTAAAAAATACAATTTTTTTTTTGGGTTTCTCAAAATTTCTTTTTAATGCAATAATTTGTTGCAATCTTACATGTATCAAATGATAAATTTTCCGCACGGTATCATGAGCTGGTCTACAATCATTCCATATATCTGGGAAGACTGGCTTTGATTTTGATTCAGTATTAAATGGTACCTGAAAATTTCGAATTTTTAGACAGAAACTATCAAATTAATTACTTAATTTTACCTGAGCAAAAGTTGTACAGAATACAGCTGCGAATACCATACAGACAATAATTAAGTTCTTCATTTTAATATGGATTTGAATGCTTTTACATATAACGGTTTTTTAAAAGAGTTTAGTTCAATGCAACTAAAGCTTAACTGATTTAAGATGTTAGGCAGGTCGTAGCTATTTATTTGATTTTCTTCATTATTTTGTAAATTTTTTGTTTATTTATTAAGCAACATTTAATTAGTTTTATCGGGCAATTATTTGATAAGGAAACTTCTGAAAAAATGTTTAGTAAATGAAATTACTAATTAGGTACAGTAATGTACCCTATACTTTTATATTCGTTTATTATGAAATAAAAAATTCCTATGAAGTCCACTTGATCTTCATTAAAAATCTCCAATGAGTAATATTTCTAATGAATATTTTCATCCTTAATGAAAAGTCTCAGATAGAGCCATTGGCTAGCATTTCAGGTGAGATGTAACCTCTTTCTTGGCTTCGATATAAGTTAGGGATCGATTCGTTCTTCTATATTTAAGTTTTTATTATGCGTTTTTCGGAAATTATTTTAAATTTCGTTTGACAAAATATTCAAATTTTCTTCAAATTTTTCGATTTTCATGACAATTTATTTTTAATTTTCCGATGATTAAATACCCGATTTTTTTTTAAAATTCGGATAAATATGATTTTTTAAATTTTCCCCAAATATACGGATACTCATCAAATTTTCCGATATCCATGAAATTTCAGAACTTTAATAAAATTTTTTGATAATTTTCCTTTTTTTTTTAAATTTCGGAAGAACCTCCTTGAAATTCCCAAATGAAAGAAATCAGAAAATAAATATTAAATTAATATTGAAATTCAGATAATAATAATTAAGTTCTTTATCTCGATATGGAATTAATTATGGAATTGAACTATAGCTCAAATGAATAAAGATGTTAATTATATCCTAATTGAAAGTTTATTTAAATTTAGTTTTAGTAAATTAATTAGATTAATTAAGCAAAATATTTATTATTTTGATTTCATCGGTCAATTATTTGATTGAGAAACTTCTGAAATTGAAATGTAATTGACTAAATATAGTATGAAATTTCTTGTTAATTTTGCATGAATTTTCAATATTCATTTGTTACGATTGTTGGTAAATTCTCATATATAAATTGTGTACATATTTAGATTTTCTCATTAAAGCTTATGCAAGCTCGAAATTTGAAACACTTAATTAAATTGATTCGTTTGTTATAATATTTCCAATTAGCGGACGCTCAATTTACCGGAAAAGTAATGAGAAGCTATAAGTTGTTCGTAATGTTTCTCTATCATAATTTGCAGGTCAATCCTTTTACTAACGAATTTAATTAATTTTTTTAAATCTTGATCATAGCCAGAATTGTTAGTCTATAGAAATCTACCTTTCTAGTTGTGAGATTCCGTCTAACAGATATGGTACTCTGAAGACTCTTCTGAATTGGTCAAAATTTACTCCTAAGTGGTGCCAAATTATTGATAAAATTCAAAGCGCCCACGGGCTACTTTCTTTAATGAGATGACGTAAAGACATCGTCAACTTATAAATACTTAAATTCAGTAGAAAGGTCATTATGATATTTAGTTTTGAGAACCTAATTTTTAGATTTCTTAATTTCTTCCATACTAACTGTAATTCAAGAATGTAATGATTCGATTTGATGAGATTTTTCTGGCATTGTTGTAGGAAATTTAATTGTCCGGACAATTCTTTAAAGTAATTTGAAAATCTGATTATGCGAAATTAATCTTAGGAGACTAGAGAGGAAATCGTGAAACAAACTTTTTTAAAAAAATATCCCCCTGATTTTAGGGGTGTTGATATAAAAATGATGACGAAAAATCAACCATTTTATTTTTATTTCTATTTTAGGAATTTTCATCACTTTCATCTGTTCCCTTTCACTTAAATCCCTTGATAAAATTGTAAGGGGTAATTCCATCTGTCTACGGGACAATTTCTGGTATAAAATCTATCCCTTATTTATCAAGGAATAAAATCGCATAATTCAATTTCCCAGTTCCGAACAAAATTTCGAAAAATTAGACTTTCTTCAAAGCTGATGTAAGAAGTTTTAAAATCATCAGGTTCAATTTTATAGAGATCATTTTTTCTTATTTTTTTAATCTAATTTAATTAATTTAATTTAATTTTAATTATTTCTAACTAATTTTCAAAGAAATTTTATTAAAAAAAATTATTTTAGCTGTAAATTCGATGCTAAAAATTCCTTAAGATTTTATAAAACTATTTTGACGTTCTTTTGATGAATTTAAATATTTGGGAAATTATTTTAAGAAATCGGAAAATCAGAAATTAAATTTGAAGTTTAAATCAATTTCTTCAAAAACAAATTTTTTTTTAAAATTAACCCCCGATTTTAGGGGGGTCGATATAAGAAATGAACAGATTTATGGGTCTTTTATGGAAAATGCTTCTAATTTTCCGTAAGATTTTAAATTGGGAAATTTCGATATTTATTTAAATAGGGTACAGCTTGAATGATCTATCAATACCTTAAGATCAGGGGGTTTCCATAAAAATTATATAATTCAAATTCCTTTCAAAATCAAATATGAGAAATTCAATAAATTCGATCAATATTCCTAAGAAATTCTGATTTTAAATTTTTTTTATTTTTTAATCTATAATGGTCGCAGAATGAATTATGCAAAAATTAATATTCAAAATATATAAATTAAATCTTGAATTTTAAGCTTTTGAAGAGCTTTTTAGAGTTTTGTAAACTTTTTTTTGGAAAACCTGAAAAGTTCCATAAACGTTCGTAATCTTGCTGAAAAGTAGGTTTTAAATATAAAATTTTAAGTCCATAAATGAAAGCTTTCTTTGAGCTTTTAAGTTTTTCCAGAGCTTTTTTCCGAAAAGTCTACGTTTCATATTTTTATATTTTTCCTCAACTATTATACCAACTCCCTACATCATTAGATTCTTTTGGGTTCGAAGAAATTTGTCTGGAAATCCTGATCGAATGTCAAGATTTTCGATATTGAAATTTCTTAGAAGAGCCTATATTTTCCAAGTTGGAAGGAAACTTGATTTAAAAACGTAAAAAATTGGGTAAAAAACTTAATGCTTTCTTGGAGCTTTCAATTTTCCAAAGCTTATTTTTTAAAACTTCTTTCCATATTTCATTTAAAATTATTAAATCGGGTAAAAATTAGAATCCAAATTATATTAAATGAAATATTAATTTTAAACTATCGATGAGCTTTCTGGACTTTCTTTGGCAAATTATTGATAAAATTAAATTGAAAAATGTCAGAAAAATAAGGAAAATAGACGAAAGACGAACTACTTAAAATCTGAAAGTTTTTCGATAAAATTAACAAATAATCCTTACAATTTTATTTTATTTAACAACTAATCGTTGATTTTCCAAATATAGAAAATATTTTCGAAAATATTGAATTTCTTGATAGAAAATTAATTTTCCAATCCATTTTAAAAATATGATTTTTATGTCATCGACTCGAATAAATTATCTCCTAAATGAGACCTTAATGAAATCTTTTTAACTAAAAAAATTCCATGAAATTATAGCCACTTTTCTGAAATTTAACAATTTAATAACAAGGTCGTCACCCAGAAAAACCCACTAAAATTCGGGGGTTCATTTGTCAATTAATTTTCAGGAATTAATTCTTCAATTATTAATTTCGTAACAATTCTGCATCATTATTTTTTCCGTGCTGAAGAAAATTATTGGAAAACTCTGAAGAAATTCAAAATAGTCCAGAAAATAATGACAGAAATTTAAAAATATAACTTGATGACCTCTTGATGTTTTTTCAAAATTCCCTCAATTTTTAAATAGGTATAAGATTATTAGGTATAGAAATATTAGCAATTATAATAATTAATTAAGTAGTCCTATAATGGACTTAGGAAAGTCTTGAAAACGAGACTGTTGAAATATTTCTCTACTTGTGCTAACTAAATTTATGGAAAGAAATATTATTAAAACGGCAAATCTTTGAATGAATTCATTTCAACTTAGGGATTTGGGATATCTTCATCTGAAATTTTAAAACGGTATGAACCGTTTCAGAGAATTTAACCAAAATTATATCAGCCCAACTACTACTTCATATTATATAACAGACCAAATTTCAGTTAATTTCACAGATGCATTCGTCAGATATATGAATCTAAACAAATCCATACATTTTCAAACAAGAAAAAAAAACAATTCTCCTACGTGTAGAATTTATGATTTGAAATACCAGAACGGTAAGAACCGTTTCAGAGAATTTCACTACAATTATATCAACTCAACTACTACTTCATATAATAAAATAAACAAAATTTCAATTAATTTCACCGATTGAATCGCGAGATATATAAATCTAGACAAATCATTACATTTACGTAGAGTTTGAGATTTCAAATTTTAGAACGGTAAGAACTGTTTCAGAGAATTTCACCAAAATTATACCAGCCCTACTACTACTTCATGTTGTGTAATTAACAAAATTTCAATTAATTTCACCAATGCATTCGTGAGATATATGAATCTAAACAAATCCATACATCTCCAAACAAGAACAAGAAAAAAATAAAGAATTCTCCTTTATATAGAATGGAGGATTTGAAATACCAGAACGGTGAGAACGGTTTCAGAGAATTTCACTAAAATTATATCAACTCAACTACTACTTCATATAATATAATACACAAAATTTCAGTTAATTTCACCGATGCAATCGGGAAATATAAAGCTCCAAGCAAATCGTTACATTTCCAGAAAGGAGAGAATTTACAATTCTCATATAAATGTTAAATACTTATAATATTAAAATAATTTTGAGATTGGTTTCTAAAGCCCGTAGGGAGTTCCAAAAAATGGTAAATGATGACATATAATGTTGTTAAAATTTTTGAAAAAGGAGGCAAGGATAGTTCGAGAACTTCTAGATTTACTTGAAGGAGTATCAGTGTTATCTTAGAAAAAATTGAAATTATTCTGTATATAATTTAAAACAAAAAATAAAATTAAATTGGCATCAATATATTAAAAAGTTGCTTTTTATTTTCAAATTAATTAACAATTTAATTATATAAATTTTGAAAAATCCATGGAATGTAATAAGACACCCGAGTATATACGCCAGGGAATCCTTCTCGGCTGCATTCAAATCCATACGAAACCAAACCAATCAAAACGTAGTAGTAGCTGAAATCTGATGTTGTCTAAAATTAAATTAAATTATAATTAAATAAATTAAATTAAAATTAAATTTTACTTGAGGTAACATTAACGGTCCACCGGAATCACCTTGACATGAATCTCGAATACCATAACCGGCACACAAAACCCGTTCATCGAATATTTGATTTGGAAAATATTTACGGTAATTTTGTTCACAGGCCGCTGTTGATATTATCATAATCTGAGCTTCCTGTAGCACGGGCGAAGCTGGTCCTTGAAAGGATTGTGCCCCCCAACCAGCTATAAAAGGTGTGTAACCAGTTAGATCCCGATTCCTTATAGATTCATTTAATGGTAAGCAAATCGGACGTATCATATCTGAAAACAGAAATTCTAAATTTATTTCCCACCGGTTTCATACCGGTAATTTCTTACCGGTAATTACAACATCTCGATTAAGCTTCAGAATAGCGATATCATTTAAGATTAACTTTGAATCATATCCCTCATGAATAAACCATTGATCAATTAAAACGTCGATGGGCATCGCTCCATCTGAATCCGATTGTATATTATATTCACCCAATCGTACCGAGATTAATTCGTCGGTAATGCAATGAGCGGTAGTAATCACATGCCGTATGGATATCAATGAACCGGCACAATTATACGTTACCCGGCCACCGGATATCTTATACGTTAGGGCGGCTATCCATGGGTATTGTCCCAATTTAGCCGGTCCACCACCAACAACACGAGTTTGCGTGAAATTCGATATTCCACAAAATTGATTGGACATCACAGCCGATGGTATCGATACAGGTAAGACAGTAAGTGGTATCGATGTTGTGGATGGTGGTATCGGTACCGTTGCATCGGTACTGAATTCAAAGGATTCAATGGTTGTTGTTGATGGTGGTGATAATTGATTAAATATAAATATAGATTGCTGATCATAGGTGAATAGGTTACTACTTAGGTAGGACGTTGATGGACAACAGATCTAGAGAATTTGAAGACAAGCGCTTAATCTTAATTGAAATTATATCTATTTTATTTTTACTACTAATTCAGAACCATCAAATCCACATATCGACTGTCTTATATACGCTCCAATGATGTACATATTTAATTGGCCCGTTAATGCTTCCCTGATCAGCTGCCTAAAATATGTACATTGTCCAATGTTGACACAATATCCTTGACGATTGTCGGGTGTTAAGCAAGTGTTAGCTATTTTTTGATATGGAGTAGATAGTTGAGATATATTTGATAAAGGGTCGTTTTACATAATTCTTGAATTGGGTATTTATACCGACCCCTTGAACTTAATATCAGACACTATTACTTCTATAGATTGAGTATGCTTCCTACCTACCTAAGAAAATATTTCGGATATATTTTAAGTGTTTTTAGCCGCTACGCGGTTTGTGGCAATTAGAGCCATTAGAAACTCATTATAGCGATTCATTAGAAGCGCTTTTATAGGTAGGTACTCCTCATGAACATTGCTCTAGGTATATAAATGCTAAATCTACTGCTCTTTTAGACTTTACGAAATGCTGAGCCAATGATACCTCCTTAGCCCCTACAATGATGCAACGGTCGAAATACAAGTTTACTTTGGTAAGTTCTAACTTAAGGTAAGTGATAATTAATGAAATTAGGATGTCTATATAAGCTCTGATAGCTAATGTGCAATTGGAGCTTTAAAATTTGTGCACTTTGACCTAGTATTATCTAGAAATTCCAGATACTTCATAGGATAACTTATGCCGACCGAGAGAAGTTAATTAAAATATTCATTGCATTCCCAGGTTTTCTGAATTTCTCATATTTTCCTTTTACTTTAAAAAAGTTCCTTTAGATAAGAAAGTAGTCTGAAAAGCTTTAAAAGTTAGTAAAAAATTGAAAAACGGGGAAAATTACCGGAAAATGTGAGGAAGTCAGTCGACAAAAATAAAAGGAAAATCGGCATAAATTTAGGAAATGTGAAAATATGACGTTTTCTGACTATCCAAATCATTCCTGACTTTTAAAGACTCTTCCTGACCTTCACTAACTTGACCACTCTTTTCTTAAATTAAAATGACTTAAACCGATTTTGCCTGAGCTTTTTTTGAATAAAATTATTAAAGTGGAGCAGTGGCGTGCGTTTTTCGCCTCCATAAGATGTGGTGAATTTGTGTGCCGAAAAGAAATGTAAAAACGCAGAAAGTTGCTTTAACGGTTAGGTAAAAATACAAAAATTAAATATTTCGGAATAGTTGAAATTTATCTATAAGAAAAATCAAAAATTCGTAAGAGCTCATACCGAGAAACTTGAATATCGTACATCGCAACATTTGATTTCCCGATTTCCCAATTATTTTCTTCACATCCAAAAAAATCTAATGAAGCAGGAAGCTTCTAAATTAGCTGAGGAAAA
>JANTOP010005618.1:0-16933 GCA_027564815.1 Symmerus nobilis
AAGAACGGTTTCTCGAAGTTGTAATTTGATTTAGCCGAAATGTCGTAGTACTAAAATATAAAGAATCGATTATATCCCTTTTTTTAAATTTTAGTGAGCTTTTAAAATGTTCGTATAGTTGTCAGAAAGTTTCAAATTTGTTACCAAATAAATTCATTAAATGAACAATAGACTACAATTTCAAGAAAATTATATTGAGAACTTGAAGTTTTCTTGAAGCTTATATGTTTTGATAGAGCTTTTTCCAGAATAATTTAGATTTCGTCGGAGTTAAATTCTTTAGATGAAAAAGCGGTTTCAATACGAATAAAATTTTATTCCAAACTTAAAGTTTTCTTCGAGTTTTAAACTTTTTCAGAGCTTTTGTAGGAAAATTCCCGATTGTTTTGAAATGTCAAAATATATAAAATTAAACTTCGTTTAAAAAGCTTTCAGTGAGCTTTGAAAATTTTTGTAGATTTTGGTCGATTTTTTCCAAATCAATTCATTAAATGAACTTGTACAAAATTGTATAGAAAAATTGAATTTTTCCCAGAAAGAAATCCCAGAATATTTTCCGGAAATTTGACAATTTTAAAAAAATTAAGGGATTTGAAAAAATTGGATTGTTTTAACCTAAATCTCACTATTTCTACATTTGGTAGACTTATCCGGAATTTATCCGTAACAATCAGACTTTCTAAAGTTCGATTTGGCTGAAACTATTTTTTCTGCGTAGTTCATGACCTAAATTAAACAGTAATTTCAAGGTTTTAGAAAAAAAAGTGTATTGAGCCAATTGTGAGCTTAAAAAAATTGTTCAATTTCTTATAAATCAATTTTCTGGCCGTTTGTCTTTTAATAATATTTCAATTCAAATTTTTATTAAGAAAATTTGGTCCGATTTGACTGAAATTATTTTTCCTACGTCGTTTATGACCTAAACTAAAAAGGGTTTCGGAAAAAAAATTATTGAGCCAGTTGTGAGCTTCGGAAAGGAAATTTAATTAATTTAATTAAAATAATTTCTCCCCATTCATCAATCAATTTTTTGGCGTTTCAATTATTATCATCGCTTCTTAATTTAATTTTTTTTAAGAAAATTTCGATCGATTTGGCTGAAATTATTTTTCCTACATAGTTCATAACCTAAACAAAAAAGTAAATTGAGGGTTCGGGGAAAATATCATTGATTTCTTAAAATTTCGTGAAATTTGGAAAATTTGGTCAGATAACAACTTAAATTTCACTAATTACAAAATATTAGTTAGAAGAATGCAAAACTTTAATTTAATTGCACAGGAAGACAATTTACTAAAAATAAGAATTAATTGTAACGACTAAATCAAGGTTTTGTAGGGTAAATTCTTAATTTTAATTTCTTTAAAAATTTTCTTAATTTCAATCTCCCTAATCTCCTTCGCTCTTATCGTCAGATAAAACAGTCAGTTGAATTTTTTTTGAATAAAAACACAGAGTTCGTATGAGTTCGAATATAGGTCCTCCCAGAACATGTGTACAGACAAATAAATGATGTCCCGAATCCCAAAAATACAGGATAATGGGTGCCCGGCAAAAAAAATAAGAAATTACCCGGCAATTTTTATATTAGTAGTCCCTTGCTTATCGTAATTATTTCGTTTTATGTTATGACTTTATCGATGATTTATCATATTATAATTATAACATGAACGAAATGACCAAGGTCATTTGAGGACGACAAAATTTGTAACCATTTCGGCGGCCACAAAAATTACCTAAACCAAAACTAGGTAATTTTTATAACCGCGGTAATTCTAATGCTTGGGTTTATTGACCAAAATACCCATAATTTATAATTGACCACAAAAAAGTTGCCAAATAAAAATATAATTAAGTAAAATCATACGACTATTCTGTTCTAATTGTAAGCTAAATTCTAACCACTCTTGTAGTTAATTACTGTGAAATAAATTAAATTCCGCCTTGTATTTACAATTTACTAACATAGTTTACCATTTGGTTTCATTATAAATTCCAAAAACTATTTTTTCTTATAAAATAAACCGTTAATTTTGCTCATCTAATAATGGATAAACATCCAATATTTATTGAGAATTAATATATTTTTGCATGTCAATAATATACAAGGTTGATCGATCTTCTAGAATAGCGAGACGCCTAAAGGTGATGATTAAGTGTAAAGTAGTCAATAAGATAATTTTGGTATTCCTAAATCTAATCGAAAATTAATCATTGGGAATTTTATTCGCTTGGTCATCTCGAAAACCTTAAAAACAATATGTGTAACCAGACATTTGTCTATCATTCACGTTCCTCCCAAAAACGTGATATTCATATTGATTTTTTGGTTAAATAGAGGAAATGAGTAGAATGTGGACACTTTTCTTTAAGTGGAAAGTTCATAATTAGGAATAATCTTTGATTTAAAGACCTACCCGTATTAAAGGCGGTCGATATTAAGCCATATTCAAACTCCGAGTAAAACATTACTTGGATAATGAATTTGCAAATCGGATATTGATTGATTGATTGATTTCTTCCTGAACCCGATAAACAAAAAATCTCTATTCTAATTTATCAAATTTATATTTAACCTATACTGAAATATTATAATAAATTTAAGATGGATAACATTCTGTTCACATATATTTTTAACAAATCTTAGGTCATGGGATGACTTAGGTCATTAATTTTCCAAATTTGAAAACATCCGTATCCCCATAATTGATTAGCTATTAATTATAGAAAAATTAAGAAGCCAACAAACTAAACGGAAAAAATTTATCTGAAAGCAGACGAAAATACAGTATGGTGAGCGGGCATACATAAATGGCTCGGGGTTTAACACACTATCTCATTCGTTATATCAGATTATAGTAAGTCCTGTTAAGAATTATGGGAAATTATCATGCATTTCTTGTTTTAGTATGAATACGAATAAAACGTTATTGTACTAAAGCAAAGAAAATGTATGACGTATACCATTCAACAGGATTTACAATAATTTTTATAACGGATGCTTGAATATATTGATGGTAGAGTTAGCGTGTGCTAATCCCACGGCTAGTTATCATACTCGAGGCATTGAAAGAAACTAAGAAATTAAGCGGTTCTTGTAATTAAATATTATCATCTGAAATAATTGGTTTCTTCCTTGTTATAAAGATATACCTCATCCAATCTGATTTATTCATTATTTGTTCGTACATTTCTTAATTGAAAATTTATTCTGATTTGTTAAGGAATAAATCAAGTTTTTTACTGATTTTTAATTAATTTTTTTTATTTCTATTTAGGAAATGTGGTAATAAAAAGTTTTGCCATTGTACGGCTAAATAATAAGAAATTATTCATATATCAAGTTTTTGGTTAAATATTATTTTCCTCCGAACATAATATTTAATTTTAATGATGCTCGATGTTTACCTGTTAATACTCCAAGTAACCTATTGTATTCTAGTAGTCAACCTACTAAAAATACTATTATTAAAGTTAAAAACTCATATATGTCTAATGAGCTAAATAGTGATTCTATGATTAAAATAAGATAAATATTAAGACGAAAAAATTTCTAGTTATTAAGTGAAGTGGGATGTTCATAGAACATTTCGTCCAAATGAAGGGAAATTTTATTTAAGCGATTCGCTTTTTGGTAAGGGGTGAAATATCGATGTTTAAGAAATGAGAAACTTTTGCAAAATCTCCGATTTTGCCTGTAAGTAATAATTACATTTCCAACAATTTTCCTGTGAACATGGAAAATCTAATTGCTCAGAATTGTTCTTAAATAATCAAATGAACAAACTAAATTCTCGAATTTTTAAAAAAATTAACTCCCAATTTTTGGTTAAAGATGTAAAATACCGATTTTTAAAAAATGAAAACTGTTCGCTAAATCTTCGATTTTGATTGTAATTAATAATTTTCCAAGAATTTTCTGATTTTCTGCGCATGGAAAATCAAATTACGCTGAATTGTTTTAAATTAATCAAATGAACAAATTAAATTCCCGAAATGTTAAAAAAATCACCAAGAAATGTAAGTGGTTAAATATCGATTTTCAAGAAATTAGATCTTTTGCAAAATCTTCGATTTTGCCTGTAATTAATAATTGAATTTTTCAAAAATTTTCTTCGGGACATAGAAAACTTAATTAACCAGACATATTCTCAATTCATCAAATAAACGAATTAGGTTCTCGTAATTTTTAAAAAATCAACCCCTGATTTTTAGTAAGGGACGAAACATCGAATTCTAAGAAATGAAAATTTTTCAAACAATTTTCGAATTAATTAATTTTCCAACAATTTTCTTCAGGAGGTGGAAAATTTAATTATGCAGAATCGTTTACAAATAATCAAGTGATCAAATTAATTTTCTGACGTTTTTAAATATCCACCACCGAATTTTGGTGGTGGTTTCCGCAGGCGAAGTTTACTCCGTCCGAGTTTACTCGATAGAGCTTTTAAATAAGGTGGGATAATTGTCCCTAGATCTTAGTAAGCGAATCCCATTTTCTAAATTCCAGCCATTAAGTTTTTGCTGGTTGAAATCCATCGTTGATTGATTGGTTCATCACCTATGTAGATTATGTTCAGATATGTTTGGATGATTGCATTCCGGTGGATGCAGTCGATTATTCTTTGCGGCCCTACATATTATATTACTGGACCCTACATAGGCCTATTGAGCCATTCGAGGTACAATGATCTTGTTCGTAATATGAGCGAACCAAATCAATTCATAATCAAGAATTAATGCCTAAGAATTTCATCGATTGGATCATTCATGGATATATTTGGAAGAAATATTCGATAGGTGAAGTTAGGGGTCGAGAATCAACTAATTTTAGCAAGCAAATTTTGCTTATTAAAATTTTAAATTCTTTCTTTCAATTGTCTTATTTTTTTTTGTATTTCTAATTTCATTTATTTACTAATTATTTCTTTTTCAAAAGTTTTTACGTATTTGATTAAAATATAATCCCGTCATATGACATGTGGGTATATTAATTATAATTTATCTTTATTACCAATAAGTAGCAGGCTATATACATACATGGGATCTTGAGTCTTTTTCTTCAATTAAAAAATTAAAAACCGTTCGAGACCAGCTGGTTTCCCATTTATTCGACTATAGGTATATTCTTTTAAAAGATACTAAATTATTCGTAGATATTTAAACGCTATATCCTGCCAATTTCACCATCGATATCGGCAGACACACCAACTGTTTAAATATGTACAATTATTGGTTGGACGAAATTGTCCGACCAAAGAATTGCAAAAACTATGGCAAACAATCTTTCGAAAAAATAAATTTTTAAGAGGGAAATTTTATTTTCCAAGAAAGACAAGAAGGCTCCCAAGTTCATATTTTAATTGAACGGCAAATTTTATCTTTAAAAGTTATTTTTTGTGAAACCAGGAACTCCAAAAAATTTTTAATTAACATCTTCTATGATTATTCTTCTATGAAAGAATGTTATTCAATCGTGTATATCCGATATATCAAGTTATCAATAAACCCTTGATATGTCCACGATTCACATGCCAATTAAATGAAGCAACAACAGAAAAATTGTATTTTTTTACATAAATTTGTAGTAACATGTATTTAATGTAAATGCAAATATCTAAGATCAGTGACGTGCAGTCCAATGTGCAGAAGGCACACCTTTTGGAGTATGGTTTAACTATACAGAATAATATGTTTTATTAAAACAACCACAAAGTTGATCAGATACTATTAATTTTATCAAGCGGCGAAAAATACTCAACTTCTCTAGTGGACATTTACTAAATATTTCATCATTCTACGATTTACCATATATCAGCAGGGCGGAGTTAAGATACGGGCCCTAGGCCCGATTCGAATCGCCGGGCCCTCAAACGCAATTTATCTGGAACTTTTGTACGAAAGCTCTCAACCCAAAGCTAAAATTTGGGATATAATTTTAATCACATTGACAGATATTTTCTACGCAATTAAATTAACTGCAACAAAACTGAAAATATTACGACAGAAGTTCCTCGTAAATGAGCATACCAGCCTAGCGAAAGCTTTAGGGTGTGAAAAAAATTTTATTAGTTAATCTAATTTCAATCCGAATAATTAAATATTAATCAAATCTGAAACATTCCTACAAGAGCTTGACGAAAGCTTTTAATGCCCAAAAAAGCTTCAACTTTGGTATGTAATTTAAATTGTTTTCAAACCTACTTTCTCATCCAAATAACTTAACTGCAAAGAAACTCGAAATGTTACAACAAAAGCTTCATATAACATTGCAAGCTCAACGAAAACTTTCAAGTTTAAAAAAAAAATTGTATACCCTTTCAAACCTATTTTAGTCGGAAAATAAATTTGAATCAAACCTGAAATTTTCCCACAAAAGATCCACAAAAGTTCAAAAGTTCTACGAAAGCTTTGGGTTTGAGTCCATCCAAATAATATAAACTGTAACGGAACTCTAAAGAAGAAGCTTTATGTTTTTAAAAAAATTTTACACATTTTGAATTTGAATTTTTATTAAAATAATTAAATGTAAAAGCTTCATAAATCACGTGTGTGAATCAAGTCTCAGTATCACATTAATTTTTCCCCAAACAACCAATAGATAAAACGAAAGTTTGATATCATGAAAGTTTGAAAGATTAATATCATAATCCGGGCTCCAAGATTAATAAATATCATAATACGGGCTGTATATCAGCCATTGGTATGTTGCTTGTTGCGCGTAATACATATAAGGCAGTTCTACTTGATTCCTAAAGTATTAATGTCTTGTCTTGCGTTAGTGGGCTAGTTGGACATTACTCGCCCAACTAAAACCTGATAAACTAAAACACTACTTATTCACACTAAAACCTGATAAACTAAGCTTGTAGAAATTAAGTACTTACTAGACGGGGGAAAATTTATTTTTAAATAGTAGACTTCAGAATCAGACCAATCAGAAAATGAGCCAGACAAATTACAGCAAATTGGCTAGTAATCCCAAATAACTTCATAATGATAATTTCAACTTTAAAGGTAGGATTAATACTTGGGAATAGGAAAATAAAGTGAGCCAGGTGATTAACCATATTCGAGGAATTCATGAAAATCAATAAATCTTTTAAAAATGCGACAATTTAGACTTTGGTCGTAAAAATATTAATAATCCTATGTAATGTAGGGCCTTCAAATACCAATCATCTCCATGGAATTGTTCAATTTTCACGAAATTTTCCAGTATTTAAGAAGTTTCCTAGTTTATGAAATTAACTACTTTTTCGATACTTCTTGCTTGTCTCAAAATTTCACGTTTTTGACGAAATTTCTTAATTTTTATCTAGTTACTTTAGAAATCCCGAATTTGGATTTGGTTTTTAATTTCCCAAATTCCACAGAATTATACGTGTTTCGGGAAATTTTCTCGATTTCCATGAATTTTTTTTCAATTTTGTGAAATTTTGAATTTTTGGTCGTTAGAGAGTCCAGTTCTCTCTGATAGAACTTAAAAGTTGGTATCAACAAATCTGTTGAGAATAGCAAATCGAAATTATCGTCTATTACTTGATCTAATTACCATGAGAAACAAATATTTCCTGAATTGGTCGATCTACAGTAATTACATCAATAATTAAATACGGATTACATCTAACATAAGACAATAAAAGCATTGTTCGTGAAATAAAAATTTCTTCTTCTAGCATTAACTTCTGGACTGTCGATAATTTCATTACCGAATCGCCACATAAAGACCTGGTACCCAAATGAATCTTACCTGGTTCTCCATGCTTAGATAGCTGCGTTAGTTGTTTTTACAATCCAAAATATAGTGAAAAGTATAGGGGTTTATTGAGCTTAGCTTGATTATTTGATTTATCCCAGAAATATTTGACTTGCTTATTAATTATTTGATTTTTTCTACACATTTACTCTAAAAGTTAAATTTTTTAATCAAAATTAGAGGTTTCAAATATTTCTCTAATCTCTAACAAAATTAATTCAGTAATTATTTAGAAATAATTCGGTATATTAATTCCAGTCCCGAAGAAAATGTTCTATAGTAATTCAGTTTTTCCTCGAGACTCAGCCAAATTTTGAATATTCTAGGCAAAATGGTAGAAAATTTTGATCTCTAAACAAATAAATTTTAAACTATAAATTTTACCAAATTATTAAATTCCAATTAGACTTGAAATTATGGACGAAATAGAATTAATATTAATTATAGAATTAATAGAATTAATTTATTATTTTGCCTAAGTTGCACAGAAAATATAAGTTTTGTTCAAATTTTGATAAAGTCGTCAAATTCTGCACACCTCATGAAGACCGCAATATTGACCGCACGTCGCTGTCTAAGATAAGTTTTAGATATCAAACGAAACATATTCATAAGAAATATCTACTTAATTTATGTGCCAAATAATATGAAAGATTTAGACGACGAACTGCTATTGGGAAAAAAATTAATTTGCATATAATTTATTTATTATCATCAGTTATTTTTCCTCTGCGGTTTGGAATAAATATAATTTAAATAATGTTACTTCACAAAACAGCAAAATTCATTGTTTTTGCTTAACACGAAAATGTCAGTGAATGGGCTAATAAGATGTAGCCTTTCATATCCAATTTGGGGCATCAGACTGAAATCTTTCTCAATATATTCATTGTCGGTATGTCGGAAATTATTATAATTATATTTGAAATACTCATTAAATAATATTTAATTGTTAGACCATTCCAATGTACCGATTTGCCACCCATTCAACTAATCAAATTAATCAGGATTATTGTCAATTTAAATCTCCGATGAACATTAAGCGATTTTTTATCGGATGATTTAAGGTGACGAATGAAGAATTTAATTGGGCAAAAAATTCATTTACTGGACAAATTAATCCTTTTGTTTAATTAAGTTCCTGGTCAAAGACCTAATTTAATCATTTCGTATATGTGGCGATAATTAATGAGTGCAAATTATTCTTTTATATAGACATTAGACGATTTTTTTATTAGTTTTTTTAAATGACATCATCAAGTATATTCAGCCCACATTATGTTCGTTCAATATAAATATAAAAATATTCTAATTACATAATAATTTGACAAAAAATTAGAAATCTACACACAATGATGACCGTTTTTTTTATTATTATTAAAGAAAATATCGAGAGTTTAGGATTATCTTCAAAACACAAGAAATTGTCTTATTTTTCGGAAGTCGTATGTCTTACAGTAGCGTGCAGTCAACATCTCCATAAGGTGTGTGGAATTTTATATTTTCCTGGGATCGAAAAATAAAGTAAAAACACAGTCAGTTACGTTGACAGTTAGGTAAAAATACAAAAATTAAATATTTCGGCAAAGTTGAAAGAAATATCAGAAATTCGTAGCGTCTCGCACCGAGAAATTTGAATATCAGACATCGCAACATTCGATCCGGTTTTCCCGGCTATTTTCTTCGGATCCAAAAAAATGTAATGACGCAAGAAGTTTATAAAATAGTTGAGAAAAAATACGAAAATATCAAAACTTAACTTTTCTTACAAAAGCTTGGCAAAAACTTAAAAGCTCCCAGAAAGCTTTATTTTCCGAACCTTATTTTTAACGTTTTAAAATCCGTTTTCTATATACATAGATAAGGATCCTTATACCAAATTTCTAGTTTTCCCAAAAAAAGCTCAGAAAATCTCGAAAGCTCATTGGAAGCTTAAAATTACAATGTCATTTTATGTCATTTGAAATCGAATTTTTATCCCATTAATTAAATTTGAAATATGGAATTTTCGCAGAAAGCTTATCCCAACTATTAAAAGCTCAACGAAAGCTATCAGTTTCGAACTTAATTTTTTACGTATAAAAACCTATTTTCTATCCAGATAGTGGCCCATTTACAAAATTTCAACTTTTTCATAAATAAAGCTTAATAAATCTCGAAAGCTTATTGAAAGCTTTTTTATATAATTTGGAATCTAATTTTTATTTGATTCATTAAATTTAGAAAAAATATGAAATTTTCGTTGAAAACTTTCTCAATCTACTGTAACCTCACAAAAAGCTTTAAGTTTAGAACTTCATTTTTTACGTTTTAAAATATTATTCCATGTAGACATCGATCTTTTCATGAAATTTCGAATTATCCCCAAAAACTATGCTTAAAAAATCTCGAAAGCTCATTGAAAGCTCTTTAACGACAGTTTCTGATTTCATTTGAATTTATTTATCGGACTACACGCCAGTGATATCCCAATTATGTCGGCTTTGTTATAGTGGGTTATGGATCGTGGTTGTCCCGTCCTAATTTAATTAAATTCGTCGACATGAGACTAAAACTTTTTGTCCGATACTCTGATATTGGGTAGTAAAGCTTTAAATTTAATGAATCATTATTCTGAAAATAATAAAATTTTTCTTAACATTTAAAATAAGAAATAAGACAACAGGTATTTTAAATTTGTTTAAACAAGACATCTAAAAATAGACAATTTCTTTCATAATTACCGTACTCGTAATATATATAAGACTATTAATTTTGAACAAGCAATTCCCTGTACCAGATAGTTCTCTTACCCAGAGAATGTATTTATTAGTAAACCAAAATCTCAAGTTATTGATAAATGATTATATTTATTTAGAAATAAAATAATTTAATAACCCTCAAGTGTATTTTGAATAAATATTTCATAATTCTTATGGTAGACTTCAAGAAATACCGATACTTGAAAATACTCAAGCAACATATGTTTTGCGACAGCTAAATATATTCCCATTAAAATTGACATTGACCCTCAATTCATTGGTCAATTTGATAAACAAAACCTTCGAATTGAAGCACCCTACACACCACACATGTTTTGAAGTGAATTTTAGATATTTATTTATATTTTTCCAACATAGAAATATAAATCGAAAAAAATTCCATTAAATATTATGTTTAGCTGACCAAAGAACGGATTCCATATCCACCTAAGATTAGTTTTAAAAACGAGTAATCTATCATTATAATCTATTGAATTAGACAACAATTTATTAATAGCAACACAGCGAAAACGAATCGACCAGAAAAAATTCATCAAATTATAAATTAATTTCGAAAATATGAGTGTCGAGAAGTGGCCCCAAATTGGGGTTTTTATGTTAGCCACAATTTGCTGTCTTCAAACATCAATAGTAGCCAATGGACGTAAGTATTATAATTATCTACTGATTTTTTTTCCTAATATTATAATAATTTAACAAATAAAAACTTTATATTATTCAATTATAGTAATGTATACTTCTAATATAGATATAGAATGAAAAGAGATGGACCTAAGCTTAATAAAAATTGAAGAACTCTTTAACTTAATGAATAGGAGAGATCTTATCTTTACCAACAAAATTTTTAAAAAACAGATAAAAAATATTAATTATTATATTTGATGATTTTATCTTAATGATGTATCAAGTTTTTTTTTTAAATATATTTACTTATTTATTAATTAATTCATGGAATTTGGTGCAGAATAAAACTTCAAATTGTTATGTTGTCATGATTAATTCCATTTATTATGGAAAAAATGGTTTACTCAATAAAATTGCTGAAGATACTATCCCCGGCAACTGTTCTCAAACTTAGTTAATCATTTAGAAATACACTCCATTTTCCAAAAACTTTAGCTCCAAACAATATCTTATCAATAAAACATTCGAACTCTTCATTGATCACAACTCCCCAAAGAAAAAAATCCTTGCTTAAAAAAATTTCGCATTAAATCCATTTCCCATTAGTAGGTACATTTAATACATATTTCAAAAATCATTACATCATCGAAGACTAAGCCGTTACAGGTTATGAAGTCCTGCCTTAGACAAATCGACTCCAAAATCTAATCATCTAATTAATCAATAATTTATAATACAAATAGTATATTAAATACAAGTCACCGAACCGGATAAAAATATTTCTATAGCTAATTTTTGTATAACTATAAGACAAGTGCAAGAAGCAGTTGATAAATTGTCGATTTTTTGTTTTCAAAATTGAAATTTGTAATAAGACTTCGCATATTCTGATAGAGATGGGAATTAAATATTTGACTGTGACAATATATCCTCGATTTCTTAATAAGTAATTTAATTAAACGACAATTAAGAAGAGATATACAATGTATATCTAAATACCTTAAAATAAATGTAAAATACCCTTACGAGAAATTTCGATATTGGACATCGCGACATTGGATCCAATAATTTTCTTTGGATCTAAAAAAAATGTAATGATACACGAAGTTTATAAATTAGTTGAGGAAAAATACAAGAATAGCAAAACAAAACTTTTCGTAGAAAAGCTCTGCCATAATATAAAAGCTCCCAGAAAGCTTTATTTTCCGCACCATATTTTTTAACGTCTTAAAATCTATTTTTATCGTAATAACGATTCTTCAACAAAATTTCAAATTTTCAAAAAAAAAATCTCGAAAGCTCATCGAAAGAATTAATACATCATTTTATATAATTTGGAATCTATTTTTCATTCGATTTATTAAATAAAATAATAAAATATGAAATTGCGCTAAAGGCTTTCTCAATACATACATGCTCAAAGAAAGCTCCAAGTTTGGAACTAAATTGCTTACGTTTTCAAATCTATTTTCTGTCCAGATAACGGCCCATTAACAAAATTTCAAGTTATCACAAGAAAAATATCAAGAAATCTCGAAAGCTCATTGAAAGCTCAAAATTAAAATGTCATTTTATATAATTTGAAATCTAATTGTTATTCGATTCATTAAATTTATTTAAAATATAAAGCGTTCGCTAAAAGCTTTTCCATTTCATTAGATGTTCAAATAAATCTCAAGTTTCGGTTAATTCTTACGTTTTAAAATCTATTTTCTATACAGATATCGGTCCTTTCACGAAATTTAACATTTTCGGAGGAAGAAAAATGCTTAAAAAATCTCGAAAGCTCATTAAAAGCATATTTTTATTCAAAATAGCAGGAAGATAAATGAATTGTTTAAGAAAGAGCCAACAAGAGCGATGATAATTTGCCTTCAATTCAATTCAATTCAATTCGTAAAAGCTTTCGTAGATCTTTTAAACAAAAGTTTCCGATTTCATATAAGTATATTTATTGGGAGAGAAATAAAATAGATTTGATAATGAATAAAATTATATTTTAATTAAAAGCTCTGGATAATCTTTTGGAAGTTTCTTTTACAATTTATCAGTGACGTTATATATAAATTATTATTATTAAATTATAAATTTAAAACCGATTTGTTAAAATGACTCCAGATTTTAATTTTCCACGAAAATTTATAACGAAATTTATTTTATTCAAAGAAGGAGGAGAAAACTTAGATTTCATACTGCTTAAAATAATATTTATATTAAAAGCTTTAAGAAGAGCTTTTAGAACTCAGTTAGAGATATATGATAGAACTTAATTTAATTTAATTTCCTTATCGTTTAGTTTAAAGAAATTCATTTAGAAAGTTTTACCGCATATTTGATGTGACCATTGGAATTGTTGGGATTTAAACTTGGATCTAGTTCAATGAAATTTAATGTCAACAGAATGTTAGTAGAATTCATTGAAAATTTCCAAATTTTATAAAAATCATAAAATTTTAAAATCGGTTTTTAAAAAATCAGTCGCTCTAGTCGCATTTCAGATATAGATTTTTCAAAAAATTGGTAATTAGATTTTTTTGTGGACAATGTTAACGATAACGTTATCAAAATGTTGCTGAAATTTCGAGTAATATCTAATAAAATAAGAGATACCCAAAATCGAGGATTGGGTCTGGGACCGGAATGTTGAGGTAGGGTCGAGGTAGTATCTGGAAAGATCTGAAAAGAACAGTACAAATTTTAGGAAATATCAGTAGAAGTCGGAGATGTACGGAATATAATTGAATTAATTGAAAAGAATTTGTAAAACTCTGTAAATTTAGGCAAATGGGCATTTATATCAGGAAATTCGAGAAAAGATAAGTTGGGAAACCGAACAAAAAATATAAACAAGCCGATGTCGTGAAATTTGGGCGAAAAAGTCGGAAAACTTGAGGAAGAGGAGACTCGAGGAAAAGGGATGGGCGAAAGGGAGATTAATAATCAGAAAAAATAATAATGTGAGATGTCGAGGAAGAGTCGATGCTTTCATCACTTTCTATACTTTTCCCGATTCTGACTTTAATTGATTTTAATAAATTTTTAATAAATAAGCAGGAAATTTATTGAAAAACAGAAAGCAATATTGGGACAATGAATTTCATGGATTACCATTACCACTTTTACCATTATTCTTCTAGGGAGCATAGGCTAATGCATTAGCATAATGACTAATTTCGATTATTAACGAGGCTAGGTAGTCAATCTAGCGCTCAATTGTATTGTTTGTTTATTTATTAAATGTAGTCAGTGAGTTATTGTTCTTATATAGGCGATATATAGAACTATATACCAAAGCCTCAAACAAACATCACAATCGAAGAATGAGCGGGTTCCAAAACTCTGAAATTTTGAAAAGTTCAATTAGTGTTAAAATCGATAAAAAAAGAAACACATTAGAACTGTGAGTAGAAGTCATGGATTAAATAATAAAATTAATAACATTTGTATCCAATTGCGCTAACCAACTAATCATTAGATTTCTTACAGACAAATTTATTTGCCAAGGCGCGATCTCGTGTATTTTATCTTACATAACAATGTCTGGGGGTCACTTTTTGTCAAGCGATCATCTAATTTCTTATTAATGGAATTAGAAAAAAATGCTCATACCATTATATACATATTTCTCTGAACCCCATCATCGAATCATCTTTGACATGAAAATAATTCATAAATAAATCAACATCAAATGTGATAATTTTCATAATAAGTCTCACCCAATGCATTATATGCGAATATACTAATTATGAAATTCAGTTTAATAATTATAAATTTCATAACATTAAATAAGAAATTGAGAAACACTGTTAATTCGCAAATATTTGACCTAAATTAATGTCATATACCGATCATACCTATCTATATTAGCGATTACTTTTTTTTCCAGTCATTTTTACGTGTATTAAAATAGATGAATTATAAATAATAATAATCATAAAAATCTGAAATAATATAATTTAAACTTTTAAGTAATAACTTCACAATATACATATTTTAGAGAGGCTCTTCAAGATGAGTATTAATATATTTAAAAAAAAAATACATTTACTCATACGATTATTTTATAGTAAATTATTTCAAAATATGTTTTTTTTTTGTATAATTATTAATTGGTATTATGAAACAAAAGATTTAGACGAGGATCCAGTTTTTCAGTTATTTTATTTATAAAATAGATGAAACCAGTTTGAACGTCTTGCAGTTTTATCTAAATTTTAATGATCTTATACATTCTATCGGAAGACTTTTGGTATACCCTAACCTACTTAATAGTAAAATATTAAATTAGAACATTGCATGGGTAACATTTAATGATCGGACTATGCGTAAGTATTTACCACAGACAGTCCTATACTTATTTTAATTCTTGGTTTTTTTTAATCATAAAAACCAATCTCCTACACGGCGATTTCGAGGACTATCTGAATGCGTGTTTCTATATTTATAATATTAAACCAACCTACACAATAAGTCTCCGACTGTTATATAAATTGAGCAAGTTTAAATTGATCCATTCAATTTTTATTTCATTCATTATAATTTTCGATTTTTTTTCTTATATCAACTTTAATTTATAATTCAATCACCCATTTTTATAAATAATTTCTAAATGACGTATAATCTCAATTCAGTTTTAGTTTCATTTTTAGAATTTATTAGAGTATATTAGAGAATCTGAATAAATTTACACAGGCTGACAATGGTTTTCTGGTTTCAACTATTTTAGCCGCGGTTGGAGGAAGCTGGAAACTGTTGAAGTTTTTATAAGAAAAGAACCCGAATTTCTTTTCCGTAATTTTCATAATTTAAAAATTCATTTAATCCTTTTATTACCAGAGGGTGATGCTGAAAGACCTTGAGCAATGTTTTACAATGATTTGATAAAAATGACAAGAAATCGTTATGTTCCACATATGTTTAAAAAAAAAAAACATATCGACCTTCAGAAACAGCCACATGACGGCGAGAAAAATAATAATAAAAATTATGAATCACAATCATTTATATAATTTAATTAAGTCATTTTATCGATTAATAATGGAATTTTTTAATAATCATATTATATTTTTATCTCGTAATTTAATTAATTTATGTTTGAATTTCGAAATCGATGCATAAAAAACAAGACATATCTACCAAATTTAGACGTAAGTAAAATAAGTAATGAAACTATTATATTGTTAAGAAATATTAAATAATATTAAAAAACATTAATTCTTCCTCGTTAATTTTTTTATTAGACAATTTGTTTAAATACATTTATATTTTTTATTTAATTCCTTCTATAAAATATACCATTGAAAATAATCAATTGGGCAACACTATTCAGTATTAATTAAAAATGAAATATAATAATTAGTAGCATTTTTTTGAAGAGAAAAAAATCGGTTGAATGTGTATTTACTTATAGTAATTAACGGCTTATTCACTTCATCTTACACAAAAATTAAGACATCCTATAAAAGGAGAATTAAAAATATAATTATTTTAATAAGTTTAAAATGAACAAACCTAAAGAATAAAATAAATAAAAGTCATTCAGATAATTATTTTTTGAAGATTTAAATTCGCATAGGGGAAGTGGGGGCGAAGCGGCAGTAGGGGCGAAGCGGCGAATGTGAAATTTCTCGAAAACAGTGACACTGAATTCTTAAAAGTCATTGTCATTTGTTGCACCATTTTATCCTTCATATTTGGTGTCATGACATTCATATGTTTTTTAACTCACTGGCGCGACACAGTGACTAATATGTTTTGGACCTTTGGGTATTTGATTTTTTGAGCCCAG
>JANTOP010005629.1:0-16931 GCA_027564815.1 Symmerus nobilis
AGCGAGATTTGTTGTTGTTAGGTTAGAAGAATGAATTACTTTTCCTTGCATTTCCATTCTTTTATAAACGCTTTGGCGCCAATGTCTTCTTTCCCAATCGCGTTCAGAATAAACAATTGGAAAATTGTTAATCGGCTATGAATCGAATCAAATATAGGATAGAATTGTTTATTCTTTTTATATTATTTTAATAATAACTATTATTTGTAATCTTTTTCTGAAAGAATGGCGACATACGAGAATGTATATCATATGGAAAAAAATATAATTGTTTTATTGAATACTTCAACAATAAATAGATAATAATTAAAACAATTAAATGATTTATTTGACATTCAAATTCCAATCTTATGCAAGCCAAGTGTAATTTAAATCTTATTTTTAGCATACTGACTTTGGTAGATATGCTTAGGCATTTCATTACAAAGTAAATAATTTTATGTTCTTAAAAATTAAATCGAATTATTCACGTTTCGACACTTGATTAAATCAAAAATGTCCATCCATTTTATTCATGAATAAATAACCTATATTTGTCTATCTGTACCCGATTTGGTTTGATAATAACTGAAGATTTATAATCATTTATTTTATTTAATATAGAATATTTTAAATTAAATTTCTTTAAATGGTTATACATGCAGATATTTATAAATTTATTTATGAATTCAAATTAACCATGAATAGTTAGTGACAAACATGGACAGGACATTGCCAAATCGCTACATCTTGATTAAAAAATTTGATTGAAAAGTTCTTAAATATATTTAAATTACATCAAATTGAGAGATAATTGAAGATCCGGAATTAATAAAAAAAAATTGCACGTGCAATTAATTATGTATAAATAAATATTACAAATATAACTCCCAATTTCATATATTTTATGTTATAAATTATGATTAAGTTCAAAATATTATTTTAATTTATCATTTTTTTTTTTGTCAATTAAAATTGACACGTTAACATTTTTATTAATTTAACAATAAAATTATTACTCATTGCATTACAACCCGTATACCCATCGTGTTCATTTTTACACCGTGCGGCAAAATTTGTTTGCAAGTATGTAGTTCTGATTTAATTATTGCTACAACCGATTATTTTTAAATTAACTTTTAAATTAAGTTCAAACTATTAGTAATAGATTCCCCAAAATTAGACATTTTTTGATAATAACTTTTAATATTTGTGCATTGAAACTCTTTAGCGAAATCGTAGTATTTATTGCAGATCCTATATGTCTTAAATAAATAAATTTATTTCTTATTCGGCTTGATTTGTTTATTTATTAAAATGTCATTAAATATTTTTTAAGTCTCAGATAACTCGAAAAAAATAAGAAAATTTACTAAAAATCTCAAAATTTCATTAAGATTCCATTGCAAGGAATGAAAGTTAGGATAACCAGGAATTTGGACAATTTATTGAACTTTTTAATACTAAAATCCGAAAATTTATACACAATTTTTACATTTTTTTAAATTTAGGAGTTATTGTAAAAATCAGGACATTCAAATTTGGAAAATTTTGGGAAAAAATGCAAGAAATCGGACTTTTTTCCCTTCCAATAATGGATTTTGTGAGAATTTGAAAATCATATAAGTATTTATTTCGCTTTAAATTTGATTTTTACATTTTCAAATCAAAAATAACTTCCGTCTTCAATTTGAATTGTGTTTTTATACAAGAAATGTCATATTCCCTTATTTAAGTACAGACAAAAATCTGTTCAATACTCTATCTTACTTCAAGAACAGTTTTTTCTATCATCCTATCATCATTCTATCATCTCCTGCTGAAGTACCTGATTATGACGACAAACTGTGCTCAAACTATATTTCCTCATCTTACTGAACTTATCAAACCGGAAACTGGAAGTTACTTCGATATACTAAAATTTTTTCAATTATTCTGATATTCTAAGTATTTTTTTTTATCGTCGAGCATTAATACCTCGCTTCTGAAAGAAGTTCTGGAATTAACCAATAATTTACGTGGTTTGTGCAAGCTATCTCTTAACGTTTTACAAATCTAAAGTTGAACATTTCCTAAATCCTTCGAGTAGATAGGAGGAAATTTTCAATAACGAAGCAGAAAATTTTATATTAATTGATTGAAATGAGGAAAATTGAAAGATGCTGAAAATCGGGAATATTGTTGTTTAATTAAAAAATACAACATTGTAGAAACTAGATATTTAAACAATAAAACTTATCTTAAGACTTTAATGGGGTTATTCGCTAACAATTAGTTTAAATTTCTGTTAGGTTAAGTTTATCGTTTTATTCAGATTTTACTAACAGCATCACCATGAAAGCAATTCAGGTTCAATATTAAAAAAAACACAGAGATAAAGTTTAAAATTCGGAAGTAAAATCGATGGAAATTTTGTTTTTTATTGTATTTAAAATCATTACAAATAATTATTTAATTTGAGCGATTATGCAATCTGGTGAAAATGGCACAAAAATGCTAAGAAGCATTTCGAAGAGCAAAATAAGCTCCCAGATTCAATTTATCCTTCAAAATATTTTTTACAGCTCATATCCGCTCTTAAAGTTATTGTAAAGTTAAAAGATAATTTTTCTAACTCTTCTAACAATTTAGCACAGAGTGCAGATGTCTTGGGACACTACATTAAAATCCACCAATTTCAGATACTTTTGGGAACATGCTAAGTGATTGTTTTTCAAGGTTCATGAATTCTAGCATTTGATTTTAAAATATTCAAAATGTTCGGGTATATAAAGAATTTTCGAATTTTCATGAATTTCATTGTTTTTGTTTTTGTTTTTCAATATTTTTTTTATTTTCATTAAATTTCCCAATGCTAAATCGGATAAATTTTTCAAGAGTAAAGAAAAGTCTGCAATAATTGAGCGATGTCTAAAAAAATTGCGCAGAGTCAATTAAAGTCAGAAGCGGTTTAGAAAAATCCGGGAATCTTGGCTCAATTTCTGAAAGGCGGAGAATAAGTGGAGAAAGTCATGAAAATATCTACACTCCCGCGACTTCTGTTTACTGACTTTCACACAATTTTTGAACTTTTCTGACTTCCTCCGATTTTCCCAATCCGTTTTTTTCCCTCATCTTTTCAGACATAATCGCGGATTTGCCTGATTTTACAGACTTTTCCCAATTTGTCAATTCGATAAATTTTCATTATTTTCCGAACATCTCCGACTTTTACTGATATTTTCTAAAATTTTTGTGACACTTCTCAGATCTAAACAGTAGAGATCACAAAGATTCGAGTACTAAATTATATACTTATTACTTCTATAATCCGCAAGTTGAAATACTCGTCACTTTTAGTCTATTCTATTTTGTTGGATTCGCTTTCATGTTTTTATCGTCATTTAAAATTGCCGATTTGTTAAAAAATTTGAAAAATTTCTTAAATTTTTTGAATTTTACGATATTTTTTAATCAAAATTATCAGGGCAAATATTTCGAAATTAAATTATCGAATTGTCGCAAAATTTTGGAGTATTTATGATATTTTCAAATCTTCATAGATCGTGACTTCAAAAGGGCTTTGGCTTATCAAAATTTAATTATTTTTAAGAATATATCATATAAAATAACAGTTCCAATTCTACTGGCGTTTTAAGGGGAACTGACTTAAATTAAACTAAACGATCTTTATTACCACCTAAATGTATTTTTTAATGATTAGTTTCTGTCAAGAAATTCTAACAATATTGAGGGATCGCCAAAGGTAATTGTTGATTATTATGAAATTAGCTTCTCAATTTGAATACAATTTCCGAATCTTTCCTAATTTTCAAAAACTTGTTAGGATTTTTTTTAAATCATGTTAATCAACAAATTTACGAATTTTTATTAAGTTTTATTACTATGAAATGTTCTCCAATGTTCTCAAAATTTTTACAATTTTAAATTAGACAATTCACAGTCGACTCGAAGCCACGGACATCCTGTATTTTATGTATACATATGACTTTAACTAACTTCTAGATATCCCTAACCGTTTGTAGTATTTTAACGCATAGTGTACATCTCATAAAATTAACGAGTATATACGCAAAAATAATTGTGTTATAAAAAGTTTATTACCACAATTTGTGTCATTTTAATTTATGAGTTGTACATAAAATGCAATAATAATAATAATTATTATTATACATCCGAAATATATAACCATTGAAAATGACTATCAAAATCGTTCCATTTCGATGGATCCCTTGTCGAAATACAATACCTCCCGATATGTACCATCGAATCAGAACTATATACCATATATTCTTAACGTTTTTTCTACTATTTAATTTACATCTGTACAATATTTTTAATTTAATGCTATATTTTAATATATTTATAAGATATAAAAACAAATCATAATTTGTTAAAGGTATCACGTACAAGAACTGTTTCCTTTTACGAATTGATTCTTTTTTCTCTATTTCCTCTTCAAATAAAAAAATTATGTTAAGTTTTATATAACATAAATGTTAGATTTATTTTTCCATCTCTATATCCGAATTGTGGCTTCTTTATATTCTAATAAAATACTAATCAAATAAAATTATCTATACAATCTATATATTGATATATATGCTAATGGAGTTGTTATATAATTTTACTTCTTAATAAACAATCCAATAGAATATTTACTATTCAAAGGTAAACAAATACTAAGGTATACTTCGTACTATCAAATTCATAATATGAACCTTAACAGATTATCTAACGTTGCCGGGATATCTAACAGATAGGTATAGAATATAAGTGAATACAAACCTTTAGCTAGAAGGACGCATTTTAAATATTAATTATTATTTATTTATAAATTTATTAAATAAATAAGAAAGTCTAAAATTTCTGCGGTTTGGTGATGTAAGTATTAATATTCCATCAAAATGTAAAGTCATGTAGGGGGAGTAATGATAATGGCACTTACTGCACCAAACAAAAGATTTATTATACCGGCTATTTAATTTTTTTTATTATTAAAGTAGTAGGTAATTATTTTGTATATGTAAGGTATTTATATACTTTAATATATAATTGTAAATAAAAATAATTTAACCAAGAAGTAATATAATATCATCCCCACGTCCAACAGCTTAGCGAAGGAAACGTAATAAATTAGCAGTTATATTAGTGGATACATGTAAGCGCCATTGGTTGCTTAGAATTTGTTGCAAAAGGATTGTAAAGAGTTTTAATCGAGAATTATGTGAATTACTTGATAAGAATTGTTTAAGATTTATATAAAAATAATTATTAATTAAATAATGTGAATAATAAAGACATATTATATGTGACCTATTTCAGATTATTAAATATACATTTTTTAACTATTTAAATTACCGTTTAATTTTTCAATGAACAATGGATTACGAGGATATGGAATTAGGTATATTAAAATTGTGTGATTTTAATTTTTATGAGTAAATAATGATATTTTTAAGAGTTTATAATTAAATTTAAAATAATTACCCAACCAACTAAACCACTTAAATAATACTTTATGGTTATTTGGTGTTAGAAAACTGTGTTCAACCATTATAATATACGGTCATATTGTAACCATATGTCTGCCGAAAAATTGTTTGTCCACAAAATATTTGGCATTTTTTTGGAATTTAAATCGGAACTATGAACAAGATGTTTTGTCCCATTCAATGGGAGATTAAACATAAATTTTTATGTGGAAAATGTGGTTTCAAAAGAAATTATGTCATAATTTATGGAATGAAGATTAAGAATCTTACAAAAATAAATGTTATTATTCTATGGGTCTTCGGGTACAATTTAAATGAATTTAGTTAGTATTCATAAGAAATAGTATATAATACAGCTTAGTTGTGACTGTTGAATAGTCGAATAAATAATAATATATAATGTGCATCCTCAGAGAACGTGATGCAAATATAAATGATTCGACATCCTTATTTAGAAAAATTTAAAATTGTAATTTTTTACAAACCAAGCCCAAATTTATTGTGCGATTTTATTCCTTTATCTGGATATTTTATTAAATTAAATTTCAATTATTGTTAATCTATAACCATAACACTGATATATTTTAAATTGAAATTCAAAAATCATGTTATAATATGAGTAGATTTTTTTTCAAGGAATTATCTGTAAATGAATTGAAGAAATTAAATGATGAAAATTTGGTAACATCTGTTGCTTTATGTTAGAAATTAAAATTAAATAAACAAGACCATCTCCAGCATAAAAAATTGTGGCCTCATGATAATTATTTTTGGAAGAATCAAAATGTAAATTAGTAGAATGTGTATTTCTATATAAATAAACTATATCAATTTGAGTTGGTTCAAAAGTATCCCCTTTCCACATAAACTTTAAGAAAGTTTCAAAGAATAAATAAATCTATCTAGAGAACTAGAGAAATTTTCTTGAATATTAAAATAATAAAGTATGTCGTACTCCAGTAATTTTAATTTAATCCTCCGAAAATAGGGAGATGATACTATTGAATTAAATGTTTATACCAACTTTTAATTATTAATAGTTTTTATTAGAAAAATCAAAGGAGTTCTTCTCATAACTTCATCGTTCTTATTAAATTTGATCTTAACCTGAATTTTTAAGAGATAAAAAAAATATCAAAAAATTAACAGGAAGAAATAAAAAGTTTGTCATATTTCCTTGTCCCGTGTTATGGCTTATGTTGAACAGTTCTTTCTCTTGTCGTCAGCACCTCCACAACCTATGTTAATAAAAAGGCTTACTGATTAAGGATTAAGTACTCTAACGTATTGTGGTAATTCAGTTTTACTGCACTTAGCACTGTAGTATACATACCGACTGTATAATTAAACCAGTATGATATTTATTTATACTAAACGAATATATACATCAGGGTGGTCCTTAAAAATGAACTTTAAAAATTTACCCGGGGCACCCTCTTATTTTGTTCTATGATATAAGAAAAGGCTTCCATACAAATTTCTGATTTTGAAATAAATGTTTTAAGGGTCGCTACTATGTTTCGAATTCCCAAGATAATCGGACCGATATCTGCATAGAAAATAGTTTTTAAATCGTAAAAAATTAAGTTTCAAACTTAGAGCTTTCCTTGCGCTTTTAATAGTTTTTAATGAGCTTTCAGAAAGAATTCCATATTTCATTTAAATTAAATAAATGGGATAAATATTTGATTCCAAATTATATAGTCTTCTATAGTTTTACAGACTTCAAGCGAATAAAGGTTCGGAGAATAAAACTTCCTGGTAGCTTTTAAGTTTTTGCAGAGCTTTTGTACGAGAAGTTTAGTTTTGATATTTTTGTATTTTTTCTCAACTAATTTATAAACTTTCCGCATCATTACATTTTTTTGAATACGATGAAAATTATCGGAAAATCCGGATCAAATAACGCGATGTCCGATATTCAAATTTCCCGGTACGAACATTTACAAATTTCTGATTTTTCATTGATAATTTTCAACTTTTCCAAAATATTTTATTTTTGTATTGTATAATATATATTTATTAGATATATTTTCTTTTGCAACAGAATATAATTAATAATTCCTTTCTAGTTTTGTAAAAATGTTGAAACTTTACCGGATGGTAGCGACCTCCAAAACTGTGAAAAAAAAATCCCAAAAAATTACAGTAATTCATTTTCATAGAGTAGTTCATGGTGCCCAAAGAAAATAACGGAAAGAAACATTTTTCACTAATTTAAGGACCACCCTAATATACAGTTTTTATAAATAAAATTCGATATTTATAGTTTATTTATAGAATTTTAAAATAAAATGCATTTTCATCAAGATTTTTAATCATAACACTCCATTTATCATTCCCCCCATAACCCATCTTGTAGATAGATATAAATTCACTTTGGATACAACACATATAATATTTTTTATTGTTATCAAAAGTTCATCTTTTAAATAACAGTTACAAGTACAAAGCTTAAAATCGAAATAAAATGACCATTCTTCATAAAATAATTACAGACGTAAATTGCATAAATAAATATGCTATAGGAGACTTTTTTTGGTTAGCGATTTGTTTCTATTTATTTAAATATTTTTTTCCAATTTTTTTTAAACAGTTTTTTATGAAATTTTTCTCCAAATTTTTTTCCAACAAATTTCTCTACATTTTTTCCAAACAATTTCTCTTCCATTGTGATTCCATTCTAAGTTGACGCTGATAAAACTTACTTCGTCTACACAGAACTCAATTTTCGACCGGAAGGGAGAGTCGTACAAAAACAAACAAACAAATAATAAAAAATTCGGAGGTTAGATTAGGCTTTTCTAATACTTGTATTAACGGCTATTTTGGTTTCTAGCTAGATTAATGGGCTCCCTCCCGACACAAACTTTCTCGACACAAAATATGCTTTTTTCTGAAACAAGATGGCTTCCGGTGTTAAGGTGATGTGTGAAAATTTTTTTCCATACATTAAGGTACGAATAATGTTAAGAAAAAAATTCGCCGCCTGCCAATAGATATTAATACAAAATGGTTATCGGAACTGTTTTTACAAAAATTTTATTACCCATTAATCACAATACCCATAGGTTTCATTTCGCATAAATAGCTTTTCTAAATCCGTAATAAGATTTCACAGATATTTCCGTTTCCACGAGACTATCAGCAAAAATCTACAGAATCGAGTGTTGAGCGATTTTTCTTTCCAAAAGAACCGAAAAAATAAATCTTGTTAATAATCAATTAGAAAAATTTTGAAAGTTTTTGCCTTATATTTAAAAAAAAATCGATCAAATTTATTGAATTAAATATGAACTTTTCCTTTTCATAGACGCACATCTTTAAGATTCCCTCGTGCAAGGTAATTCAAACAGGGCCAACCATAATATTTATACAATTGATTACTTACAATTAAGTATAACTATTCAAGTTTTATGCCAGATCCTATGGTTTTATTATGAAATAATATTAATTAATAGTTGTATCAGGAATTTATTCATTTATTTGGTCTGATTTCTATTTTGAGTTTAAATTATTAGATTTGCATAATATTATTTTAGCAAGCCAAAATACAAATTTTTTAGTCATAAAATTGCTCTTCGATATATTTTTGAAATAATAAAATATTATTTCGAATTATTTGCGAAATCAATTTCCATATTCGCTCGTCCCCTGGCAGCTGATCGTTTCTTATACGCTCTCCATTCAATTTAAGAATATTTCTTGGAAAAGTTAAAATTTTAAATTAAAAATTTTCAGCTAAAAATAACTTATCAGATTTTATACTTAACCCTGCCGACATTTCGACCTACAGAGTCCCGATTTGTCTTTGAATGCAGCATCCAGATACACCCTATCTGTTTTATCTTATTATATCTTATTACTCTGATAAATTGTATATTTAGCTATATTTAGGTAATATGCTTATATCCATCCAAACATTCATTAAAACAATAATAAAAAAATGTATATTAAAGACGGGTGTTAAAATTGGAAAAGAAAATGTATACCATTAGTTATAAAATGAAATACCTAGTATAATTTCGGTGTATTATGTTTCCCTGAAATCTAAAGCTAAAAAGAAAATTGAGTTGTTTATGAACTCTACTTATTTTCATTTCATGAAAAACAAATTTTTCTTTTAATAAACTCAAGAACATACAGTAAGAAATAACGATATCTTCGGTAATGGGGCTTAAGATTTATTAGCTATAGGAATAGTGATGAATAATTGCACACTTTTTTTTATAAAACCATTAGATGGTATCCTCTTTTTTAATTAAATTGCTGTCCTTTATACAGCATATCTTAATAATCAAACTTCTTAATTAGACCATAAAATTACAGCAACAAACGTTTTTAAAGTAAAGGACAAATGTATAGAATTTTGAGAAGATTTAACAAAGATGCCGACAACTCGGATACAAATTGTTTAATATTCTAAATTTTCCGTAATGATTACTATAAAAAACCCTTTTCCTCATCTAACTGTTTAATTTGAAAACGCACATAACGATGAAATATATTGAGCAATAAAGACCAAAAGCGTTAGTATAATTTGTCGGTAATATAAATTTCAACTAAACATTTTATAAAAAAAAAGGCATAGAATGCATTTTTCTTTTTATATTATTGAAGTCGGCATTTCTTCTTTTGAAAACTCATCTTCTTTATATCAGCTATTGTATATATTTATACGTTGGAAAATTTACATTTGGCAAAATAGTTTGATGGCTGGTAATTGTATATAAATTACTGAGCTGTTAAGTGTTAGCAAAAGTATAAAAATTGTTTGGTTTAAAATTATATTGCTCTGTAAATATTAATTTCATTTTCATTGTTTTCGTTATTTAATTTTACTATGGAACTACACCCAAAATAGATTATTTTCGTAAGTTAAAAATATCCCTAAATTTCATTATTTTATTATTTCTTTCCTGCGATATAAAATACAGATAATTCCGGTCCTCCAGAAACTGAGATAAAAGATATATTTTATAAAGGCACCCCAGAAGGATTAAGTATATCATTTATCTATAATTAAATAATTTGGTTATGAATTTTATTCGAAATCATCGCCACTCTTTGTCTTTCTTATAAATCTCGCATCTCGCTATATCTAACCATTAAAAGTATCTAAACTTTAATTTGCATAATACAATAAACAACTCATCTTGCCCTTTTTTTTGTAATCCTTTCCCATTCAGAAAGACTGTGTCCAACTATTTGTAATTTTTATTTTCTTTTGTTGTATAAAGACTTAAATGGGACATATTTGTTTCAGCATAAATAAAAAATTGAAAAACAAAAACAAATAAAAATACGAATATAATATTATGTGCCGGAAACCACTAGTTGAGTTTTATTAGATGTCTAAAATGTTAATTAGCCCATAACATTATTGTGTTATCATTTAGTATAAGTATATTTGATGTTCTAGTTTTATATTTATTTTTGTAATCTTGTATGAATTGAATGAATATCTAACGAACGTATATCGGAGTGGGTAATTTTCAAATTTTATTTTAACATATTGAAATGGGAATATTTTAATTTATTTCTAAATAATCCATTCATAAAATATGTTTTAAGAAAATGAAATAAATCAGATAGGATTAAATTTAGTAGCTACAAAATTTTATTGATAATTTTAATTATTAATTGCTTTTATAACTTTCGTTATTACAATCTATTCGTTAATATTAAAAACATATTCATATGGAAATATTGGCCCGAGTTTACGGCCTTGAATTTTGATATTTAATAATCCAATTTTGGTTTATATCTTTTAGTTATATTGATGCGATCATGCATTCATAGAGCTTTTAAGCTTTTGTGGAGCTTTCGACCGATAGTTTCAGATTTAATCATTCCAATAAAAATTAGATTTCAAAATGTATAAAATTGTTTCCAAAACTTAAACCGCTCGTTGAGCTTTTTAAAGCTTTTGTGGAGCTTTTATCCGAAAATTTCAGAATTAATTAAAATTTATTATTTCAATAAAAATTAGATTTCAAAACATATAAAATTGTTTCCAAAACTTAAACGGCTCGCTGAGCTTTCAAGTTTATACGGAGCTTTCGTTTTAACATTTTGAGTTTCGTCGCAATTAAATTATCTAGATGGAAAATAGATATTAATGCGAATAAAATTATGTCCTGAACCCATAGCATTCTTCGAGCTTTTAAGCTTTTATAGAGCTGTAATAGGTATAAATTTCATAATTGATTAAAATTTTATTATTCCGATGATTTTAAACGATTTGAAAACGAATATTCATAACTTAAAGCTTTCATTGAGCGCTTAATCTTAAGTGGAGCTTTTTTCATAATATTTTAAGTTTCATTGCCGTTAAATTATTTGAATGGAAAGTGGATGTCAATTGGAATAAAGTTATATTCCAAGTTCAAACTTTCCTTGAGTATTAAAAGCTTTTGTAGAGCTTTTGTGGGAATGTTTCCGATTTGATCCAAACTGCTGCCAGAAATATCTATGGATTTATATGCATTTTAATTGCATGGACGTCCCCTAAATGGAAGGTCCAATTATCTCGTCAATTGTATCAAATTAATCAGCATTTCCTTTTTTTGTGAATATTTCCAACCTGATTTTACGCCTTTAAATACTCAAATTGATCCACTAGAAACCTATACTTCCTAATTTGCATTCCCTTTACTTCCAAGACTTGTTCTTTAATTTAAATTACATCATAAGATAATAATTAATATTATTAGTATGAATATTGTACAATTCATATTTAAATAAATAATTTAATGTAAACTGAGTTATAAAACTTCTTATTTTTAATTTTGAAGCCAGAGACAGCCCACATTACGTGTATCGCAGGATATATATCTTAAGATTGTTTAATAACAGTTTGGTGGCAATCGTCCTAAGATAGTTTTATTAGCGGTATTCAGATAGCTCTGATACAGCTAATGTGTGAAAACCGTCTTCGTTTGCTTATTGGGGCTTGTATGCATTCAAAATAAATAATGATTCAAATTGAAATTGAGGCAGATAACCGATTAAACACGGAAAGTTAGAAAGAGTAGGGTAAGTAAATAATAATTAAAAAAATCTGGACCATCGGGATCTGACAAATTTAAGGTGTGGTAAAGTTCAGGAAAATTCGAGAAAAGCTGTTATATAGAGGATACTTGTATTATCAATGCACTCAACTAAGACCTAGCAAAAAAGATCCTGTTATATAGCAACCACCAACCCGTCGTTTAAATATTTACTTCTTTTATGGACAGATAATATCGGCTGTGCCAAGTATGCATTTCTTTATGAATTCTCGGTAGTAAACCGGAATTATTGTAGCCTTCTTAAACATATGGCGGTTTTGTTCATTTGTTTCTGCATTAAATTTCTCACCAAATCTTCAGATTTCCGTTTAGGAAACAAATTGGTTGGAGGTATTTGAAAATGTACTACAATTTGTACTGTACGAAATTTAAAATTTGATGTGTAATACGGGTCGCATGGAATGCTTTCTCCGGCCGAATGCGGAATAAAAAGAAGGAACAGTCTGCAATATTTAAGGAAACTCGGACTTTTCTCATAATTCTCCTGATTTTTCTCCAGACATTGCTGAAAGTGCAATGCATGCACTTTTTCCCCTCCTTTTCCTTCACATTTCCTACTTTTCGTAATTTTTACTGAAAAATGTGAACCTTTCTCAAAGTGTCCACTTTTTCACAGAACAAAATTTTTGTCTGAATCTATCTCACTTTTTTTTATAACATTCCCGAGAATTGCCTACCATTTTCGGAACATTGCCAAATTTTTCTCAATCCTAATTTTATTTTCGTTGGCTCTCTTGAGAAATAGTGACAGGGTCTGATTTTATCTTTAGAAGAAGGATATTTGTTTCCAAAAAATGAGCTACTAAGTTAAGTATGAAGCGATTACTACCCTTAAAATTAAACTTTTGGTGCCCAAACAAATTTTGTCGTGGATATTTTGAAGAAATGAAACGATATAAATTTTTGTATTTTAAAATTTTATTAGAATTTGAAATTTTTGCAAAAATTCAATAATTCAATTCAATTTACGAAAATTCTGAAATTTCGAAAATATTCAAAGGAGTGGGTAATTTTGAAGAAATTGTTCCATTTTAGGGAATTCATAAAAAAAAACAGCTAGAAATTAGAATTTGGCATGAAAATACATCAAATTGGTCCAAATTTAAAGAAGCAAATCAATGAAAGATTAACACCCCAGTTATGGGTATCCGGAAAAATATATCTACTTATCCTTTCTTTATGAAATTTTGGTACAGTTATCCCATATATAAATCTTCCAAAATGGAGATAAACATCCTCTCATTGCTCCTTTCTCTTCAAGTGGTGACATTTTTATTCATTATCCACAGAATTTATTTATTTTTTTTCGCTGAGACAAATTGTAAAGGGAATAATATTTCTGTGCTGAGACGGAAATAGGGTATATTTAACCCCAAATGTTACGACGAAATATTTGTGTCCAATTTGTGTTCAATAATTATTTGAACCACATTGGTTCTGCACAATCGCTATTAACCCCTTACAAACGGTATGTCTAATTAATTACCAATCCTTCCAAACTTATTTTAGATACGTCTGTGGGAAAATTTCAGGCTGTTAGATTCACTATTGAAAAATAACCTTAAAAAAGTCAATGACCAATGATTTTTGTTAAAAATCGATTAATTCAAAATTGACCTTCTTTGATTAGTTAAAGAATTTAAAATTGATTTTAGCCAGTTAGGTACGGAAGATTCTTCTAAGATTTCCTACGATAATTAATTTTTCAGAGAGCGGTGGGAATTTTCTTAAGATATTTTATCGATTTTCAGTTATTTATCTAATAGAAATCCTGAACAATTTTTAATGATCCTTAAAATTAACTGATCATTAGAAATTTTATATTTCCTACAAAAGAGTCCGGAAGCTTTCTTTAATGGTACGTTCGCTACTATAGAAATTCTAATCTTTAGATTGTCTACCACCCGAGTTGCAATTTTTGAAATTGGAATAGAATTTTTTTGAGGAGCTGAAATTTGAGTTGTATGATTTTCATGTACCGTTACCTCTTCTCTTCTTTTTCTCGGGTCAAATATTTATATTAATTTAATTCAATATAAATTGATAGATTTAAGAACCCAAACTATATTTCCTATGTAAATATTTATGGTTTTCTTATGTATTGAATATAATAAAACAATATCTTTCAAAAAATGAAATAAAACGGAAGTACTTTTTTGGGTAACAAAGTGATTGACATCTGAACGGAAAAATCGTACAGAATAAATTAATTGTCTATTGAACTGTAGATTGATTTTCTAAACGTAGGTATACTAAAAGTAGGTACTATATACAATCAGAATATATGAAATTATATACCTAAGCTCCTTCTTATATTTATTAATTTTTAAATAATAATAAAAAAAAACTTTATAATTATTATGTTCCTACAAGTGCAACGCGTGCCATAATTTATTATTGTATTTTAAATTATTTTTCTTATATTTAATACGTGTAGAACAGATATACCGAGACAGAATTACGAGTATATGAATACGTCAAAACCACTTCCACTTCCTTTTTCTTTTTATCAATATTATTGATGTACAAATATAGAAAAGTCTGATTTAAAAATGTATTGCAATTCGTATAATGGATGTACCGTTAATTTTTTATTATTCTAATATTATTTGTTTTTATTTAATAAATCTCAACAATTCTGACATACTAATAAAAAATTATATTTCTTTTATTAGACATCAATATATCTATAGAACGGACGCCTGTAAATCTATAAATATTTCTAAAATAGAAATGCATTTTTCTCTTTTATTATTATTTTAGAAATGCATTATTCGTAGTATATGGATGGTTCATCTATAAATAAATAAGAAAAATATTCAAAGGAACTTCTCCAGCGCACGTGTTCATTTAGAGAAAATATTTTAAATAGATTTTCCAATTTTTTTTTTTATTTTTTATTTCTGTGTAATGAATGGCATTCCATCAAAAATATGAACTAGAAATTTTCATAATCAGGAAATTGATGTGTGGAGAACTGTAGAACATAATATACTGTACCTAATACCTCTAACAACCATATGTGCATAGAAAGTGCTAAAATATGCGTTGAATGTTTTAAATTTAAATTATATGTATAATACGTAAATATTGTATATTTTTATCTCAATAATTTAAGTCGGATGTTAAAATCATTAAAATTATGAAATGTTTTTTTTTTTATTTATTTTCTTTAACGTGCTAATAATAATTAATTTTCTTTCACCTCCTATGGTTTTATAATTGCAAAATTACAGCATAAAACCATTCGTTTTAGATTAGAAATATCCATCCAGGCCATCTGTCTACTATACATACACAGGGTCTTCGGAATTTTGGTGGATTGAACCTTATTTTTCAAGGATTATTTTTTAACAATTTATGTTTATATAAAAAAATAATTATGTAATCTCTAACCGGTATTTTTTTAATGAATAAATGAGACCACCCACCCATTCTGGTATAAGAATGGGAATTCATCCTTGATACGGAAAATAATCAAATCGTACTCAAAATATCGTATAAATTGGCCAATAGATGCCAAATATAACGTGGAGAACTGAGTATGAATGAATTTATGCAATATGTATCTAAAGTATCACCAATATATTTCTTAAGGACAACGATTTGGAGAAGAGAATTGTCAAGAAAATTATAGTAGAACGTTTTGTAAATGTATGACACTTGTAAAGTTAAAAACGGTTAAGATTAATGCGTGTATCCGGTGGCTTTTTTTTCTATGCTGGGATAAGTATTTTTTTTATTAAAAAATTAAATTATGCAAAAATTACTTCCCTTTTTCTTATATAAATAATTTGGATCTCATTTGTTGAATTGTTGATTACCTAATTTAAAATTTGCATAAGCTAATTATATATTTGTTGACCGTTTATTTTTTAAATAACATGAGTCCAAATATTATGTTAAATATTCTGTTTGATTATGAATGGATATACTTAAAAATCTGATAATTAACTACTTAAAAAATTATAGTTTAATTGATTCACCCTTAGCTGCAATCACGGCCTTTACAATTCCTAAATAATAAAGAATAAAAATCGGAACTCTACTAGCAAGAATTAATGACTGATAGAGTTTAATAACAATCCTGCATGGCTCGAGGATGATTGTTAAATAGTAGAAAAGTGGCGATATGAAATTATTAAAATTCCGAGTCTCGGGGTTGGATGATTTTAGAAGCAGAAAATAATTTATTGTATTTAATCAGTGTTTAAGTTCATTAAAATATTCTTAAAACAAATAAAAATTTTGGTAATTTACGTATGATTTGGAGGTGTTTTTCCGATTGGCAGGAAATCATTGCAGAAAATATCTGGAGTTAAAAGATTTATAAATATGAATATAGTTGTTATATTATTTTTCCCATTAATTATACATATATTAT
>JANTOP010005640.1:0-16918 GCA_027564815.1 Symmerus nobilis
AACGTGTACAGTGTTTTGAATTTTACTGTAAAAAATAATAACAATATATTCAAAAGTGTTTGGTATCACAAATAATTTTTGTTTATTTTAAAGATCCTACAATTTATACTTGATTTTTCTTAGGGGGTACGACTTGAGCAACCTTACCCTACTTTCGGTATATTATATCTACTTATTCGTGTTCCAGTTGAACTATGTTAAATGCCATATTTGTCTGTTTTTAAGCTCCTGTCTAATGTCTTTTTGTGGTCTGTATGACCTCATTATAATAAAAATAAAGTGTGTAAGATACTTTCAATTAATTACTTTTATACTACAAAATATTCCACTTTTCTAAATTGGAAGTCATTAAATTAAAATAATTACTTTTATTTTATGCAGGAAAATATCTTTATATGTTAAGTATATATGGAAGTATACCTATCTTCTGGCTTGTTTAGTTTATACATTTGGGGTCTTGTTATAGTAAATCGTAAAATATAAATTATATTACTTTTATACTCTTTAAATAAACTTTTATTCCAAATATTTTTTTTTATAGGCGCTAGTTTTAATTACGAGGTTTTGTTTTGGGCTACAGCGTTAATTATGCAAATTTTATTTTATGACGATTTCAATGTTGAGTGAGGATTATTGGAAAATAAATATTTAATTAGAAGTCAATAGTTGTATCGGTACACACAGTTTGATTTAAGTTCAAACAATTTCTTTGAAATGAATCGTTTTAGATTCAAAATCCGGTACATCTTATTGCACCAGTACAGCTGATATTATACATCTTAAAACAATTACACCGAATGGTAAAATAATTATACTATTATATTTTATTTTTAAATTAGAATATCACTAATTTTAAGAAATGGATAAACATATATATTTTCTCTTTTGGCGTCGAGATAATTGTTTACAACAGTTTAACATTAGCTATTTGAAATCGTAAAATGGATATACCTGGTTTTGAATCCCAACAACTTTATGAAACACAAAGTTCAATACTTTTCCCAATGTGTAACACAATTAACAGTTAAATAATTACGAGTTAAATAATTTCCCGATCATGAGCAGTAGTATCCACAATTTCACATATGGTTAATTAAATTGTAGAAAAATAGGGTAGAGAGTGGTAAAATAAAATGCGTGGAAAATACGAATTCGATAGATTTGATTAATAGTTCTTATTAACTAGCATTGTGGTACAATAATTAGTTTTAATACATGGAGAAATTTTCACGAAATAAACAAGCAAAAGGTCATTCTACTTGTATACATCCAAAGCAAAGTTTGTCATTCTACAGTGGTTTTCAATTTATTAAATGCTTTTCAAAGGATTTGTCTCATTTTACCCTGCACGTCATGTATTAAGCTCATCCCCTGTACTGGGGTAAAGTTGTTATTGCACCAATGTTATTTACAATTTTATTTTCAAATAGATAATGTTCTGGGTATTGGGCATAATTGGGCATAATTAAGAAACTTCGGGCTTAATATCGGAGAGTAATACAAATTATTATCTACAAAAATAATCGCTTGTGAGGAATATATGGAGAAACAGAGACCTAAAGTTTGAATAAGCGTATGGACTACAAAACCACAAAATGAAAAATAAAAACACGCTAATAAACCGCTTTTTGCCATAATCGATATCGATTAAAATGGAACAATGGAACAAGCTACGATTGAATGAGGATTACGCTAAGAATTGCCGAGGAAAGAAGATTGTATTAAATAAAGAAATAAAAATGTTTTTTATAATCTGATAAAGTAGAAATTCAATCAAATACACGAGATTCGCATAAAGCGATGTTAGTTATTATTCTGAAGTTAGATATCCAGCAAAATAAGAGAGAACTGTGGAAATTATAAGGTCTGTTTCGTACAAGAACATTACGACTTTATGATTAAGACAACACTATTTATTAATTATTTTTAAAATAATTAAAAATTAAAATTAAAAACAAAATATTCAAATAGTCAAAATAGTCATAGTCGATGATAGAATACTCTAATGAATAGAAAAGGCTATGTTTTCGAGATATGGGGCGGCAAACATTTTTACAAGTATATTATTAATTTCGGTTCCTCAACTCTCTATCTCTTATATCTCCTACACTTCTAAAAATAAAAACCCTTGATTAAAGGCTTGTTGGAAATGTCGTATGTCAATTTTTAATGATCAATTAGATTGCGCTACTTCTAGCTGCCAAACTTTAAAAAAATATGTAGTTTTTTGGCATAGGCAAATTTAGCATTTTTGAAGGTAATGAAAAAATATATAATTTATTCGATCAGCAGGCATATCTTGAAAATAAGGGATTTTGGACCTCCCACTTCTATACGAATTTATTCATATCTTGTCTTAACATTCCCTATCATTACCCGGCGTTTGACCCTGCAAGATTGCTTCAGACTTACAATACAACTAAATAGAGTGAATTGGTTGCAGTAGCGTGCAGTCTAATGCGCAGAAGGCGCAGAGCACACCTGAAATTTTACTAATTTTATCAACTTTAGATTAGAGGAAGAAGAGGTCTTAAAAAAGGCTAGAACTCAGGCCTATCTGGGGTAAGATATGTAGTACTAGAAGTCTCGTTTTCTAAGATCCATATTCTCCATCGATGTGGAGTCATCGTATCGGATAAGAGTTTATATGCTTTGAAATTTTGTTTCCATCCTAAAAATTTAAAATCAGTGAGATTGAAGATTTTCTGAAAAAGCTTTATGAAAGTTCCAAAAGTTTATCGAACTTTTTAATTCAAATATTCATTTAGGATGTATGGAATTAATTTTCCTCCCAATAGTTACATTTAAATGAAATTTCGAGATTTTGAATCTCTTTTGAAAAAAATTTGAAATTTCGTGAAAAGACCGATATCTAGATAGAAAATAGATTTTACAACATAAAAAATTAAGTTTGAAACTTAAAGCTTTCTTTGAGAAAGCTTTTAATTAAAATTTAATATTTTATCCAAACTTAATGAATCGGATAAAAATCAGGTTCCAAGTTATACAAAATGACCTTTTAATTTTTAACTTTCAATGAGCATTCGAGATTTTCGAAGCTTTTTTTCCGGGTAAATTTGACAATTCTTTACCGGATCGTTAAATGGAAAGAAAATAGATTTCATAACGTAAAAGATATGGTTAGGAAAATAAAACATTCTGTTTATACAAAGCTTTTGTGCGAAAAGTTTAGTTTCGATATTTTTGTATTTTTCCTCAACGAATTCATAAACTTTCTGCATCATTAGATTTTTTTTGGATCCAAAGAAAATTATCGGGAAACCGGATCAAATGTCCGTCAAATCATTTTTTCCGGCCGGAGAAACTATTCGACTGTAACATTTGGTTAAGGGGTCATCAAATACTGCACAATGTATGGAGATGTTGACCGCACGCCACTGATTGGTTGTTACAGATATTGAATTTAATAGCCTGGTATTTGCGAGATTTTTATGTTTCTTTCTTAGTTTTTTATAAACTTTGTAAGATTCTACTAATAGTATTTTAAATTAGTTAGATTTTATTGAGATTAGGACATTTCAAGATCAGGAGCACTTATATCTCCTAACTGCTTTTTACATTGGTTAATGGAGCTTGATTTTGATTGATATTGGTGAATTTAGGGCTTCTATTTTATAATAAAACTAATTCAAGGATTATTATTTCTAAAACTAGATTGTTACTCTATTGAAAAATGTATATACGTCATATTCATCATTTTTACCATTACTCCTCGGGGGAGCATAGGCGCTTCCATATGGAATCAAACACTTTATCCTCTTCTATTTTAGACTTAACTACCATCTTCAAAGCGGATACAAATAATTTATTTCCTAAATTTATTGATAGTTTCACTATAATAGTACACTTATTACTCGTAAAATTATATTATTGACATAGTCTTATTTATATAAATATTGGGCATGTGCCAAGTTCTTATTAAATATAAAAAATATCTAAACATTTATACATACTGTCGTATGGGAAATGATATTTTCTTAGTTAACAAAATAAGATTTTAGAAAAATAAATTTCAAATCAAAATATAACAATAATAATACTCGTATCATTATGATTTTTATTGTATTATATTACCTTTTAAATGATGAAAGGCATCCCTCATTTGGTCTCATTGATCCGGAAATAGAAAATATTTTTAAAAAGTATGATAAGATTATTTACCTTATAGTACCAAAGAGAGAGCACAAAAAAAATTATTTACTGATACTAAGCCAATTCAGCATAAAATTTAGAAATCAAATGATCGATTTGAGTCTTAAATAATGTTAAGTTATAGATGAAAGAAGTAGTTATTTACGTCGTCCTTTTCTATTGTTTATTGAAATTTATACTGTTTATCAATCATAACGTTTGCTGATTTCAAGATTTGGTAGCTTTGAAACAGTAGCATAAGACTCGTATAACATCTCTTCTCATATACAACAATTTACTGATATATTATATTGTATTACCAATTTATTTAAATTTCCCAAAATTAAAGAAGATTCACCTGATAAAATAATCTCTTGTGAAAATCTACCCGATGAAAAATCCTGGATTTACCAATAATTTCAAATATAAAATATCCCCATCTAGAATATACGAAGATCCAGAAAATAACAATTTTCCTAATGCTCCGATGGTATTATATGGATATATTGTACGATTTTATATTAATGTACTTTCTCTTTTTATATTAGAAATCCTATATCTATATAGGGGTTTTTCATGGTATTTTATTACAAATCGTTTTTATTATTGGAATCATTTAAAATGAATTTACAAGAATAAGGATTTTCATCCGGTGTAATTTTTTGAATTTAGATAAAACATACAGGAATCCATTTCATAAGTATATATTTGCGAAGAAAAGAATGGAGATTTTAAAATGAAACCAATTTGATAGCTAAATACGTGCAATTACATTACAGTCACGGAAAACGTCTGTTCCAACGTTATATAGAAAGTCATACAACTGAAAAATATTTTTAATAAAATAACTCTATCTGACTTTTTATAACAATTGAAGTGATTTTCTTTAAGAAAGAAGAATATTTCCAAGGAATATGTTCTCATAATAAATTGATTTTCCAATGTACGTACAAGAATAAAGCTACCAGCAACGAATTCCTTTCTAAGAAAAGTTAGCTATAGTTAATTCCATAAAATTTTATAAATTCCTGGATTTATTTGTTAAACAAAATCTTTAAGAATAATTTTCATTTTTATTTATCTGTAAATATCACTGAATTTGACAATCATTGGTTTTAAAGTTTAAAAAACGCAAGACACTTAAGAAAATGTCTCTAACACATCTCCTTTATATTTTTCTACAATACCTTCCACTAAATATTAAAGGGATATTTATGGCATTTCATTGAATTGAATACGAGAATAATTTCTATCTGTTAAAGCGTGAAATGTGTTACATTACACCAAATAGTTTTGTACAATTTTTATCCCATCATCTTTCAAGAATATCTATCTATCTTTTGTGCTTTTTAACAATTCAAGTTTAATATCACTTGAAACATTTTTCCTTTATTAACATACAGATTTGGAAATAATAACGCTTAAAAGGATGGGTGACGAATAAGAAATAAGATTTTTTTTTCTCCTTGGGAGATATTAACACAATATGCTCTTATGATATGTAAATATGGTAGGATGATGATGGTATTATTATATGTCATTTCAAAACATTCAGTATATCTTTCTATACATATATTGCTGGTTTGTGTATCCAAGACTACTTCACCAGTGTAACGCATCTAAAGTTACAATGTAATTATTTGCTTTGTATAATATTTATATAATCTATAATAATAAATTGATCAATGATATGTTAGGCAACATATTAATTTTAATCTGAATTAAGAACAATCAAGTTCAAGGGATATATTAGACATTTCAAATACTTTAAACGGAACTTTCGGAACATAATTTGATTGATCTTTAAAGCTCATAATCAATTTCAATTAATATAATACAAGTCTATAATTCTACATCATTCAATTAAGGTAAGCATTCTGTCAATAGATGAGAGCTCATTAATCATGATATGAATTGATTACACATGTGTACTTTAAATTTTTATTTGAATTGAAAACATTTTCTTTCAACTTTTCTCATTTTCTCGATGCCCTGTCATTCACAGATAATATATTCTAACTAAGGTTTTTCTTTTATAATAATAAAATTGTATAAGAACTTTCGTATTTAATATAAGAATATTTACTCACTCAGTCTGCTTTCTATGCGAATATGTTATGATTTTATACCTAAATGGCTATGATTATATACATTAGATTTTTCTGAAAATCATATCAGGGAGCCTTGTCTTGTCAAAATTCAACTGCTCTTTTTTACTAGAACATAATATAACGCACATCATTACAACCGGAAATTTATGTATATGGGAAGGATTTCTGTTCAAATTTATTTTCGTCATCAAAAAAGTAAATGTTCCTTTTTAGTTAAAGCTTATCTTATTGTATATATCTTGAATATTTGGCCTTACCCAATATAAATTTTTCTTTACGTTTCGAAAAAAAAGAAAAAAACATGAAACGATGAATATAGCAAGTTTATTATGGTTGAAGCTATAGAATTCTTTATGTAACTTACTCGTTTAACTTAAAAAGGATATTTATTTAGTCTCAATAAAAAAAAAGAATAAACGAGAAGATAAATAACCGTTAAATAATCTAAATCGATTTTAATCAACATATTAATAAGACCCTCATTGGTACATTATATTGGATAATCTACCTACAGTACCGCTTCATTATTCAAATATCTCTGATCATATTTAAATCTACTATATATCAATTAGAACCAATTTATTAATTAGTCACAAGTATCTACTACAACGACAGCATTAAGAATATTAAATAATTATCTTTTATTTTCATTTAATAAATATCTTAAAACAAAACTCTTGTAGAACTTAACCCATATTCATATATTCTATATATAATATTTCATATATTTATTAGCAAGACACTTGGTAGACTAATTTAAATATTAATAAAATTTTAATACTAAATATTTGATTTTCAGAGAATTCCACAACCCAATAGTGGTAAAATGTTCACATTGTTTTATAAATAAATTACAAGTGAGCATTTTCAACAGAGAATTATAGATAAATAAATATTTGTAAAGGTAAAAGAGAGTACGGTAAAAAATTCGCGAAATTTTCAAAATTTACAGAAAATTGTAAATTTTTACTAAAAAAAAAAACCGTTAGTTCGAAGTTGAGCCCGATTTCTATTCCAAGTTCTTTCGATAGCTCGATTCTATCAAAAGTTTATATTATAAAATAAAATTTGAACATAACGAGAATTTATTGACGCACCCTCGTTTAACATAGTGTGTTATGATAAAACAGTAGCAATTTGAAGTAGTACTTACTTCTGTTTTTTAGGATAATGTTATGTGGGTACATATACTACAGGTAAACATATTTTAAATTTATTTAAAATTTAAAACAAAATATCCATAGGTATAACAGTACGATCCCGATAATCTATAATTTCAGAGATCTTTATTATAGAAACTTTTTCTTAGAAACTGTGATCAGTTAGACTTGTAGTATTTAAGTTCAAACTCTTTCTAACCATAAAATTGCAATGTTCTAATATGGTGCAGATTAATGTCGGTGGATTAAAAACAGTGGCGTCAATTTTATTTAAGAGGACATTTCTATATGATACTACTAGAGTGCATGCCGAATATTTTCTTCGCCCGGAAAAAAATGTAAAAACGCAGAAAATTGTTTGAGCAGTTAGGTAAAAATACAAAAACTAGATATCTCGGATAAGTTGATATTTATCTAAGAAAAATTAAAAATTCGTAATGGCCTTGCAACGAGAAATTTGTGAAATCGGACATCGCGACATTTCATCCGGATTTCCCGGAAATTTTCTTCGGATCCAAAAAAATGTAATGATGCAGGAAGTTTATAAATGAGTTGAGGAAAGTACAACAATCTCAAAACTAAACTTTTCGTACAAAAGCTCTGCGAAAAATAAAAGCTCTTAGAAAGCTTTATTGTTCAAACATTATTTTCTCTGTTTTCTATCCAGGGTGTCGATTCTCGGCGCAAGAGAATTAACGTCAAAATTCCCTCGCGTGTTATTATTGTGTATAAGTTTGCTATTGTATTTTTAAGAGAAAAAATGTATAGAAAAAGGATATAGGAAATGATAAGAATGACAAGCTACGAGCATTTATTGGCAATTGAAGATCTTGAAGAGGCTGAAATTGCTGCTAGTCGGCAGCGTCGAGCATTTGGGCAGCATATGGACCCATTTATTATAAACGGTGCAAAGTTTATACAAATATTCCGGTTAAGAAAGGATATGGTTATTGATTTAATTGATAAATTAGACCCATATCTTGAACAACCAACAGAATCCACTGACCTTGATCCAAAACAAAGGTAAATTAAATGCAGTAATATTATTATTATTTTCAATACTATAGGGATTATATTTATTTATATTTATTTATATTTATTTATATTATATTTTTATTATACTGAATCGGCTCGTTGACTAGCATCGGTGGGTCAAATTGTACATTTGTATCCACATCCAGTGAATTTCCATATCACACAATTTAACGAACTCGATAACAGTACGTGCGACATGTTCTGTATTTGATTTTTGATTTGTTTCGTAAATCTTTGGAATTTGAAAATTAAAAAGTATATATGCAATTATTTCAAAACCTACCATGGTTACTTCCGACTCCTCAACTGTGGAGTGTCCCTTAATTGCTATCTCCGTTATTACCCCCTTGATCCTAATTTCTAAGGGTGATAAATGGACATCAATAGGAGAGCCACCACCTGTCGATCGGAGTTCATTATTGATGGTTCCTCATTTATTTTTAACAACTTTTCTCATATCTATCCCACACTATAAATATATGAGATAACATTTGTTAATAAAAACTACGATTCCAACAACAAGTATGATTTATTAAATTACTTACAATGCTTTTGGTCCTTCTGGGAACCGGGTATACAATTTAACACTGATGATAACTCTTCCCAAAGGTTGAAGCAATCTTTGGACGTGAAATTTGGTCCAAGTTTATTGCTTATGAGGTGCGGGTGAGTTTCAATAAATTCTATCAACTTCACATTTGTTTGCCACTTATATGGCCAAATTCATACTTTTATTCATTTTTTATCTTGAATAAATAAATAAAATAGTAAAATTGTAAAGAAATTTAATAAATTTTTAATGTTTACTTATTTTAAGTAAATACGTTAAGTGAATTTTGACATACCAAACTACTAGGATTGCTAAATATAATGACCAGCAAATGTGTTCATAGAAAACGATTTCTCTTACGACTCTAGAATTGCAAAAAGGAGAGGAAATTTTTCCCTAGAGAATTCGAGGCTAAAGAAAAAATTCCCTAGAGAAATAATTCTCTTACGCCGAGAATCGACATCCAGATAACGATCTTTTAACGAAATTTCAATTTTTCCCCAAAAAAAAGCTACAAAAATCTCGAAAGCTCATTGCAAGCTTAAAATTAAAATGTCATTTTATATTATTTGGAATCGAATGTTTATCCGATTGATTAAAATGAAATGGAATATGGAGTTCTCACAGAAAGCTTATCCGAACTATCGAGAGCGCAGCGGAAGCTCTGAGTATACGGCCTTCTAACAAAATTTCAACTTGTTACACAATGAAGCTTTAAAAATCTCTTGAGTTCATTGAAAGCTGAAAATTAATTTTAAATAATAATTCAATGTAAAGTTGATAGCAAAATTAGTAAAATGATTCAAATCTATTAAATAAAAATATTTCAGTTAGCAATTTGCAGCAATAAAAATTGGTTACGATTTTTTTTATATGTATATTTCAGGTGTGCGTCTGCATCTTCTGCATATTAGACTGCACGCCACTGATTAAAAATTTTAAAACTAAATTTGAAATAGGTGAGAATTTTTAAAACGGGTAAAGTTTATCGGAAACATAGAACCAGTATATTCACCGGAGTGTAAAATGTAAAGATAACAACTTTCATAGTTTTTCAGATAGTTAAATATTTTCAGTAGATTTTATCTGTTTGTTTGGTGCTGTATGGAAGTATCTTTTGAACCATTAAGCATTAATAAAAACAACAATCCAACGTTCCCACCCGTTTTAGTATTGCATATAGAAGAGATACTATAATCTACTCCTATTTTCATACTTCTTGTATAAAATACCCGATACACAAGTCGCAAATTGATAACCAAACGTTATAGCCTTTAACTATAAATAAAATAATATTATTTCTGTTATAAACATGTGTTTATTTTATATTTTAATTTACAAACAACAGTTTCAAATGCAGCCTGGAGCATATTAATTTAGATTAGACTGTTTTATCAGGTCGTTATTATTTTTACTAATGCTTCTGTATTTTAGCAATTTTACATTATTTTAGAAATACGATTATAATCAGAAATAATAAAAGCAAATCATGTAAGCCGTGTTTTGTAATATCATATCTATATATTATATTTCATTATAATTTACGTTACGCTAAGAAGATTTCAAATTTAAGAAAACTATAGCTAAATTTCATAAACCAAGTATTTATATATATATATATTTTGAAATTATTTATAAGGACTTTGTATGTTTATTGAGTATGTTTAGCTTAAATTTAGAAAGAGGCTAATTCCGATGTCTGGCGGCCCATCATTGCACCGAATATCCATCGAAAATAGAAAACATTAAATTAAATTATATTAAAACATTTAATATAATTTGAAAAATTTACTGTTCTGTGAAGTAATTATAAAATGTTTAAAGAAATCATTTTTACTAAGGTAAATCCTTATTTTAATTTAAAGAAACTTGATTATAAGTGTTCCAAACCATTTGCTGATGCAAACTGATCCAAAAGCTTAGAGCGAATAAGTTCTGGAATCAGGAAAAAGCTACTATCAAAAGGTATAAAGGAAACTAGACAGAAGAAACTAGACAAAAGCTTGTTCTCCATGGTATATTCGCTTGGAAATGAAACAAATCCGAACTGAAGAAATCCCGTCACCATTTCGAGGATGCAAATAAAGCATACTTTTAAATGTATAAAACCGTAATCGAATTATTAAAGTCTTATATATAATATATCTATTTTACTGCCTAAATTTTATAGTTATTTCATATTACATTACATTACAGCAAAATGTTAAATTTTTGTATTCATCCCAATTGTTGCCGCAATAAAGTAAATCTAAAAATATTCCGCTAAAATAATGTTTATCGACAAAGGCTAAGAAATATTAAATTTTAACGATGAATACCGAAATTTAATAACATTCGAAAAGTTTTTTCCTATAAAATTCTTCGCAAATAATTTTCTTCGACCTATCTGAAAATATAAGAATATTAATACAACTTAATATTTTATACTCTGATATCATAAATCAATTTTCACTTAAATGAAAATTTTTAAAATAAATATTAACCAAACCATTTTTCCCTTTTTATCTAGTTGGACCATATTAACATTGAAATCTTCTTGTCATCATATTATTTACTCATGTTCCAAAGTATCCCACAAACCAACGGATTGAAGAGAAATATTCTATATAAAATGTTGTTTTATTCATGATTTTCATAATAAATATAAATCTTTTAGGATATCCTTGGTAATGGATCTGATGAAATATAAATAAAATAAAATGAAAATATTTCGATAACCTCAGCCTATATGTTTTTTCCTAAAAATCCTTTACCGAGTGTATAACCCCATAATAAATACATTCTATTTTGCCCGTCAATTTTGAACAACTTTTATTTGAAAATCGATTTGGAATTCATCCATCCAAAAAATTAAATTACTGAAATTTAATTTTTGATTAAAAATCATTCGGAGAGTAATAATTCAATTCAAAAGAATATCATAACAATTATTTGTATTTTGAAGACAAATATGTTGATTATTTTTGATTAGAAATTATACAATTTCCGGTATTATCAAATACTGATTGTTTAATATTATTATAACTACAAGTCAGTATATTGTTTCTTTGTTCAGTTTTTAGGTAGGTATTGTATGATATAATTTGAATTGATTTAATGCTTGTGGTACTTACTGTTCCCTACGAGAAGTATTATTAGTATCATAATGCTTTTCCAATTTACTCTGATTTTCTGTTAATAAATATTACGGTAAGGAAAGGTTCGGTCGGTATACCATATCGGTTTCTTAGATTACCGAATAAAATAAAGATACAAAAAGGACCAAAAGGATAAAACAACCGTTCACTTAGGTATAGAGTTTGCAGAGATATTACATACACATATATGATATATGCAAATTTTTTTATTTTACTTGTACATGTACAGTACAATATACTTGTATAATTTGATTTCACCCCTTATAAGTTTTTCTTCAACATCATTTGTTTATAAAATAATAGAAGAATAATCTGTTAAATTAACCTAGACATCAGCTAGACATAAATATTTGATAAAATAACGATAATAAATTTAGAAAAGGTCATAAAAATTAGGCATTTATGCCCATAATATTCTGCGGATTTTCATCTAGTGTAAGCAATTTTCAAATCATAAGGGTTAGTAAAATATAGTCTAGGAGAAATAAACTCATTTTACGCATGCATTACATAATGATAATAACACTATATAGCAGACTAACAATCGGTTAAAGTTATCATTTTCATATCTAAGGATATGGATGTTCTCATAAAATTGGATCAATAGGATTTTTTTTTATAAAACCTATGAAAACTTTCAATAAAATAGTATACATATGTACTTTTTATATACAATTTTAAATGTAAGTATAGGGGAACCTGGGGCTAAAAGTTAAATTTTTGAAAAATATTTTTTTTGAGGCACTAAATCCCCAAACACATATATAAACAACAGGTCCTCAACAACTTTTTATAAGACAGTTCGTGTTGTTTCCATGAAAAATACATGTTTTATCCTTTTTCCTAAACTTCAATTTTTTTAACATTTAGCCCCATGGGGCTAAATGTTAAATGGGTGGGACTAAATATTAAAACGTATTTCTAGCCTACTTAAACTGATTTTTGAGTCTTAATAAGAAGTAGATAAGTTAAAGGATATGTAAACTATAAATTTAATAAAGAAAAACGCCGTGATGATCGTTTTCTATTTTTTTGGTTAATTTAGAAAAATCACGACATATCAATTTTAATATTTTATTGATCACAGTTTGCAAATTAACAAACGATTTTTTTCATTATGAATTTTTATCCCATCAATGAATTGCAAGAAATTTGGACTCTTGCTGATGTCAACGAAAAAATTCCGAACATTGCCGAATTAGTTTTTCTATATTAACTCCCTTATTTACCCTCCGATCGAAAAGTTGTGTTCTGGGGGCCTTATTATTTTTACAAAATGAAGTAAATAAAGAAGAATTAATGTTTGATGGTGTCCGATGTCAAAGTGTTTCAGGACAATGTTTTTTGGTATGTTGAGAAGCATCTTTCAAAAATCAGTGCTGGTAAACACAAAAGCACAGAAAACTGTCCTAAAAGAAGGTGGTTGTGTAGGTAGTTCTCAGGATAAAATTGGATCCAAAATTTTTTGGACCTCGTTGTGAAAAAAAATTTTTGGCGCCAAATTTTTTGGACCCCTTTTCGGAGTCTTAAAATTTTTTTGGACCCCACAGTATCCTATGACATTATTCTCAAGCTATAATCACTAAAAGTATCAATATTATCCAAGATCTCATCACCCCAAACTCTAAAATCCAAAAACTCTTAAAATGTGAGGTTACTGAAATTTCTCAGTTTCTTCGACAAAAACTACGCAAAATACGACTACAATATTATACAGAAAACAATTTCAGATCCATATTCAGTGTACCGCGTACCCATATTAGCTAAGATATGTAATTTGATAATAATATGTCAAAAGAAGTCCTCAAAAATTGAAACTTTCGGTAGCGTAAAAATGTACTACGCCGTGGTCAAAATACACTCCAGGTTATGTACACTTAAACTTTAAGCTGAATATCACATAACCATGGTGGTTTGTTTCTGGTACCGAGAGCTCTCTATGGTCAAAATTTCAGCTCTGAAACTGTTACCGTTCGGAAGATAATGCATATTAAAGGTTTTGAAAATTTAACATTTAGCCCCAAGTTCCCCTACATATAAAATACATATTTAAGTAATAGCAAACCTAAAAAGTATGTAAAATGATTGTATTGAGAATAAAAGAGTTCTATAGTAAGTATTTTAAAATTTGTTAGCATTATCTACTAGTATATGATAATGAAAGGCATGTGGATACAAATGATGTGAATCTTTTAGCGATAATATCTGTCACAAAACGGGATTGTCTACATTTATAATATTGAAGCTACAGTAAGCTTCTTCTACTATACGTGGATGATATATATATAATATAGAATTTATGATAATTGTGTATGATTCAAATAAATTTTTTATACTTTTATACAGGGATACTGCTCTGTCATAAGCGATTTTTAATTCACCCTATATATATATTGTAAATGTTTCTGTTTCAGTTTAAAATAACTATATATCTTCTATATAATCTATAGATCTCCTATATAATTCATTAAACTTTGTTATTATTTGTTTTGCTCAAGGTGTAATAGGAGATTTTTGTATACACATTTCTTTATAGCATTTAAATGCTGAAGAACATTCTGCTATCGAATTAAATAAAAATTAATAATTTATATAATTGTTTTTGTCTGTAGAAAACTTTTCATATAACGTTAGTAAAATGTTATCTTTAGAAATAGTTTTCCATCGCATTTTTCATATATACACCGTGGCCAGGAGTAACTGTCCCAATGTAATATTAATCCTGAAACAACGCAATTTCGAAGTACAAGTTCAGGAACAGCTTTTGTCGGTCCTTACAGTGCGGTTTTGTTCAGATTTTCTACACTACACTTCTAGTTTCGCTAAATTTCGAAATGTCTTTTGAACTTATTTCCAATTACGTTTTTTTCTTTCCCTCTAAAGATAACAGCTTTTAATAATTATTTATTTATAATAAAAATTTAATAATAATACTAGTATAATAATTTTATTAGTCACAGGATTATTGGGATTCATATTGATTGTAAATTAATAAGAAGTTAAAATATCATTATGGCTCACCAACGAATAAAGTAGATAACTAATTTTTAAATGAATTGAACATGTTCAATCATGTTCAAACGCAAATATTATGACTGGTACAGTTACTGTTCGCCACCCTGTACATATAGATATGAAGTATAACTATAAATTTCCCAATTGTATTAAATGAATCCCAAACTATTATCATGCAAACATATTAAAAAAGTCTTATTACTTTACGGTACGGGTATTATTACACTGAAGACCCATTTAAAGCAAAATATTTATAGGATAAATAAAGATTTTATTAAGAATTATATAAAAGAAAACTGAAAAGTTTTAATAAAATTTTATAATATAATAAGCTTGTTAACAGAAGTTTTAGAAGCGAATATATTAAATATTTTTGAATTGGATAGTATACTAGTATATGGTGTAAAAATGTTTAAAAATAAAATGAATAAAAATTGTGTTAAAGATTTATGCTAATGTTGACCCATACTGCCAGATAATTCCTTATACAAAATTATAGCTAAATAGATAAAATGAAAATTTACATAACAATAAGTGAATTATTTTAAAATTTGATCGAAACGTCTGTTAGACATAAAGCTCAATCTAATCTATTTTAACTGTTATAACACCTATCCTATATAAATGTTATATTATGAAAGACTATTAAATAGGCATGAACAGTTAAAGGAATTAAAGATTAGGAAGATATCTTTAATTAAAAATGAGCGAGGTACTGGGGATCGATTAGGTTTTGGGACAAAATAAATGATAGACGAATCATAGATGGCCCTTTACTATTCATGCGATACCATTTGAAATAACTATTTAGTATTATGGAAAAACTTTTACAATTAGATTATAAATTCAGCATCTATTCTCTTAAATTATACCGAATAATTTCTCTTCTTATAATATATAAATTCTATATTATGCTGAGATATGCAGTTTCAAAACATGCTAAAAAATTTACAACAATAAAATTGGCAAAATTAAGTGTACGCCTAAAAGGTGTATAGGATCCACTTCCGTGACTTCGTATGGTTCTAGAAAGATGGTTAAGGCCCGCCGCATATTGAACAAAACAGGCCAAACAGGCACCGACATTTTTGAGGTTTTTGTTTTATTAAGTTCAGGCCATAGCTGCCTATAAATAACACAACTTTCCATGGTTTTCCATGTTGTGTTGGTGAGATGAACGGCTATGTCCATCAGGATCGTAAAAAGTTAAAAACTAGCTGTAGTGGGGGTTTGACAGTTAGGTCAGCTAGCTCTATGCCGATTTATGATTTAAAAATTACCTATCGTAGAAAATTATTTTCAAAATTTCCTTTTCTATTTTTTTCAATTTTAATGTTTTAAAAACTTTTGTAAATTAATTTTTTGGAAATTAATTTTTTGAAAATACTTGTATGTCTTAAAAATTAACTTTTTGAAAATCTTTTTGTAAAACTAATTTTTTGAAACAAATTTTTTTAATTCATTTTTCAAAAATGTTTATTGAAAATTAATTTAATTGACATTTTTTGAAAGTAAATTAATTTCTTGAAAAATGTTTTTGAAAATTTATTTTTAGAAAATATTTTTGAAAAATTAACTTTTTAAAAATTTATTTGTTGAAAAAAAATTTTGTAGAATAATTTTTGAAAATTAATTTTTTGAAAATATTTTTTGAAAATTAATTATTTGAAAATATTTCTTAAAAATTATCTTCTTGAAAATATTTTTTGAAAATCAATTTTTTGAAAATATTTTTTTGAAAATTTATTTGTTGTAATT